>JALIZH010017535.1:0-27528 GCA_030522465.1 Rhipicephalus appendiculatus
TTTTCTTGCGAACTTCAGCTCTGCACTCCATAGGACTCGGCTGTGCAGTCATTCGACAAATGTGCGAGATACCATAGTGGGGTTAGCAAATACACTAAAAAACTTGCTAATTCCGCTGTCAGAGGAATCATTCAAAAGATAAGATGCCAACAAGCCTCTTCAAAAGCAATTGGGGCTGTTCGGAACGTATACTGAGAAATACAATTTACCCTTCCCATTGGGCCAACGTATGTGCCACACAAATCATACAAGCCCCACTGGCCACCACTGCTTCACAAAAAAAAATGAAGAAATGGCCCCGGGCGAAAATTTATGCGGCACATAAATTGAGCAAACCCTCCTGATAACCACTGGCCCACTGAAGTGCTGCGAAACGGAGAATGCGGCAAAAAGACGCACGCTGCTCAAATAGCTCCTCAAGATCATGCTCGAAGCGCCAAGCGCATGTGGCAAGCCTGACAAGACGACGCATGTCGTGTCAAAATCAGGGTGAGAGAGAGAGAAATGACTATTAATAAAGGTCAGTCTTGTTACATATATGCGGAATATTCCGGCTCTACCTCTAGTGCTGACATCTATCCACCGCCCTTAAACAAAGGGACAGCAACTAGCGCCACCTACCCTGCACTTTCTTAATCTGTATCTGGAAAATCAACCGTTCCACTTCTGCTCTCGTGTGCGCTGCTCCTGTATCTATCGCGGTCCAACAACAACATAACATAACAAATCTAAGCAATATAGATCACCCTCTACCACGAGGACCTTGGCCAGCTGGTCGGCCAAGGCTGCCGACGCCAACCGCACCCGACAGTAGGGATGTGGGTGGTTGGGATCGTGAGAGTAACGTAGGACAGTAATGCATGAGAATAGGACGTGTTCTACGTCTGCGTGTGTAAATGGGCCATTGGACAGGAATGGTCGTAGCAGTAGCGATATTGGAATAGCCGCGTGCTGGAGTGATAACATTAAGGAGTGGAATAGCTGTGGGAGACCTGGTCAGTGCTGTAGAGGTGGCGCGCCAAAAAAAAAAAAGGCGCTTGGCGGGAGTCGGGGCATAACACAGCCGCTCGCACCCAGGCGACCTTCCGCAAAGTACCGCGATGAGCGCACGCTCGTGCGCCTTTCCCGTGCTTGACTTTGGCACGAACAGCTCGAGCAGCCATTGTGCCAGAAATAAAGCACTATGGTGTAGAAAAAAAACAAGGTTTATCTGAAGGTTATATTCACAGGAAATCCAGTGAAGACGAGAGAAGTTCTCCAAAGCGGAATACATCTATGCGTGGGGAACCCAAGCTCAAGTTTGCGTGCGACGCTCCACGTGGCCGAGCTATGCGTTACTGGGGATAGATGCTGCCGGCGAAGGCAGTTAATCACCGGATTTGGCAGCGGCGGCGGGAAAGACACGTGCGCGCATGCGCTCCTCATTCGGCCCGGAGCACTGCTAGTCAGCAAAAGTTTCATTGTGACGCGTCCCAGATGCGGTACAAGAACTCTGCGCGTGCGCTGAAGCGGGGCGGCACTACTGTGGCGAAAGGAGATGCGCCGTGGATATTCCCAGGTACGATATGAGCAGTGGCGCCACACGACGTTGCATTGGAAGCCTAAACGGCGTCGAAGAAACTGTGCTTAGCCGTGGGGGTAATTCTGGCTGCGTGCTGGAATTTGTGCGAAGATAGTGCAGGAGGATAAGCCTCCATTGATAAGTGAGTGCTAAGTCGATACCACGCTGCCTACTTCTGCGGTAAGCAATATATATATATATATATATATATATATATACAGAGAGAGAGAGAGGCAAGGGGTCGCTGCATAACTTTTTTTCCTGCCGCAGTATGTACTCCCAGTCCACGGTGGGCATACGCACGTGGTCGTTGATCAAGCGAGCAACCGCGGTAGCGTACAGCACGTAAGGTGCTAAGATCGAGGGCGTTGGATGGAATCCCGGCCACGGCGGCCGTATTTCGATAGGGGAGAAATACAAAGACCAGTCGTGTACTTAGATTTGTGTGCACAATAAAAAACCCCCAGGTGGTTAAAATTATTTCTCGGTCCTACACTACGGCGTGGCTCATGATCATACCT
Organism: Rhipicephalus appendiculatus; assembly: GCA_030522465.1. Taxonomy (NCBI): domain Eukaryota; kingdom Metazoa; phylum Arthropoda; class Arachnida; order Ixodida; family Ixodidae; genus Rhipicephalus; species Rhipicephalus appendiculatus. The sequence goes on from JALIZH010017535.1 coordinate 2,083, forward strand.
TGCTTGGAACGTAAAACCCCAGCAATTATGGATGGTGATTAAAAGCCTTTATTATAAGAAGACGCAGTCAAGCGAAAAAATTATAATGGTATACGTTAGGCGAATTAAACGACGCGTAGAAATCCAGGGCGTTTTACACTTCTCGAGCGAGGCATAAATTGCGATGTCACTTCTCCACGCCAGCCCATGAAGAAGGCAGCTTCACCTTATTGGTGGGCCCCTGGTACCTTAGCTTCGAGGAGTTATCTGCTTTATTCGTAAGAAGAATCCTGTATGTAGCACAAAATTAAATTGAATGGAGGCATCTCAACATCGAATATCCATAGCGTGCCTACTTTTTAGAACAGTTTGAGGGATTAGGCGAATGTGACTCCGCACATATCTCGTAGACAAGGCGGGTTTCCTTGTGCGTAAATGCTTGCAAATAATGCAGACTGCTTGTCTGTATTATCGTTCGCTTCACGCGGTGGCATCAGAAAGAGCTTCGCGGTGGTGGTGAGATGAAAGAATTGCTACATATGACGTATTCTGCACAATACGCTTGTTTTATTTCCGACAAAGCACCGGTTAATTTCTGCTCTTTGGCCCTAGTTTCCTCTGGTGGCCGTCTTCACTCGGGAATAAATCTTGCAGACACATGAAATTCGGTTTAGAAATCATCTCGACGAAACTAGACAGGAGAGAAAGAGCAGAACATACTCTGCTCGCCTGACTACCTGAATGGAACGCCGCCTCCGTTCTTATATAAATATTTTAGAAGAAAAAAAACTTTGAAGAATACGCCCTCCCTCATTCCTGCGTATTAACGAAAGAAGGGGAATTTTAAGGAACCGTTTCTCTTTGTTAACCACAACATTAATGAGACCTACGCTAAATAGAACACAACATTAGTTCTAATTATTATTCCTACCTATTGTGGCACTTGAATACGCCACGTTACCGCCAGTCTCTTTTTGTTTGTGTCGATGATCCGCGCCCGCAAGGTGTTTATCAGTCACCACTCTCGTCCGCGGGAGCGGCTGAGATAGGCACGGTTTGACGGTCAGGGCCGCGCTGCCCGCACCGCGGGAACAAAAGGTGGATTGATGGTATTCAATGATCCCAATGGTCAGGCGGTGTCAATACAGGGCCAAGAAATACCGAGGGTAAGCGAATACAAGTACCTTGGAGTATGGATAAATGAGGGTGATAGATACGTGGAAGTAAAGGAAAAAGCCTCGGCAGCAAAGGGAAAGAGGAATGCTGCAATATTGAAGTACAGAGCGTTGTAGGGATAGAATAGGTACGAGGTGCTTCGAGGTTTGTGGAAAGGTGTAATGGTACCGGGATTTACTTTTGGGAACTCAGTGGTGTGCATGAGGTCAGAGGTGCGATCAGGAATGGATGTAAATCAAAGGACTGTGGGACGCCTTGCGTTGGGCGCTCACAGGAAGACGACGGATGAAGCTGTAAAGGGCGATATGGGGTGGACAAGTTTTGAGGCGCGGAAAGCGGAGAGCAAAATAAGGTTCGAAAAGAGGCTAAGGAATATGAAAGAGTACATGGGCAGAGAAGGTGTTCTGTTATTTGTATAGGAAGAGCGTTGACACAGTGGACAAAAATAATTAAGAGGCTGACTCGTAATTATACGGCTGGCAGTCTAAGCGGTAAGGCAACAAAGATGAATAAACGAAAAGTCAGAGAGGCGGAGCGAATTTACTGGATGACAGCGATGGAGAAAAAACCCGCTCTGAGTAACTACCAAAAGGGCAAAAATGAAATAAGGAGGGAAGAATTGTATGATTATTCTAAGGGGAAGCACATTACTGTTTGAAGCGAGATCGGGTTGCCTTAGAACGCGTAGTTATAATGCGAGATTTAGTAAAGAAGAAGAACAATGCATATGCTGTGGGCAAGATAAGGAAACGACGGAGTATGTCCTGATTGAATGTGGAGATATACACCCAGGTGTACGCTTAGGCACGAACCTACATGAATTCTTGTGTTTTAGGGACGACAATGGAAAGCTGAACACGCGCGCGATAGAAATAAGTAAGGTACGGTTAGAGTATTGGTGGCAGAAAGCTAGAGAGAAGGGGAAAAAAATAGTGGGAAAAATAAGGACATTCTGCCATAAAGGACAGAGAACTGGGCTATGAATTTGCGTTTTTTTTTTGCTATAGTAAGATAGATTTAATCGAAATAGACAATTAAGGCATTAGGCCAACTTAAAAAAAAGGGAAAGGCGAAAAAGTTCTTTTTTCTTTATTTATCGAGCCTGGTGAAACACCTGTCACCGCCCCGTTATAAAGGGGACGCTCATAGCATCCATCCATCCATCCGAACTCAGCGCTGGTTTCCTCTGGATGTGTGCGTGTGTGTGTATGTGCAGTGGAAAGGGAAGGGTGTGGTGGTTGTAGTCTGCAACGAAGATGCATGCGCCTCCAGTGGACAAATTTACAGAAAGCCTACACTATATTCTTGGCCAGTGAAGTGGTGTACCGCCGTAAACCAGCTCACAAGCCGCAACTCCGAATAGAGGATGCAGAGGTTCGATCTCACATAGATATAAACGGGGCGCTTAAAGAGACACCCACATGCGTAACATAGTTCAGAAACAATTTAAATGCACCCGCGTGGTCCACTCACTGATAGTTACCCCTTTCAGTTTTCGCTGTTGCGCTATCTCCAAAGTGTGTAAGGGTGGTGAATTTTTACTGAATTTATCGTTAAACTATCCACGTGCATTTTCAGTGTCATCACAACCGTGATGGCAATGACGTCTTTCAATCCTCCATGGACCTTGCATATAGCATTTTATTGTTGAAACATTGAGAACACCTTGCTTGACCTTTAGTGCAACGCGATAGGCATATCGGGGCCGCTTACGTTGCCTTCTCATTGGCTTGCCATGCTGCGCTTCTTGGTGGACACCGCAACCTTGCTTTTGGGGAAGGAACATCTGTGTGCGTATAATTGGCCGCTGAAAAAAGCTCTGCTGGGCGCCTGCTGCAAGTATACCAGTCAGCAAACGATTACGGGACCCTGGACTCTCTATAAATGACATTAATTTTTGCTCTCTTATTGCGCAACGCTTCTACTTGAGCTGGTGACTGTAGCGTTTGCAGTACGAGCAACAGTTTGGAGTATTTATTAGGATTGCATGTTCCCAGATAAAGCAAAAGTACACCTTTTTGTCGAAAATTTTACGCCCCGCAAACTTTTGGTGACGGATATACATGTACCCGCAACGCATAATTCACCATTTGGTAAACAGGCGATGTACCCACTACGTGTGTGTAAGGCTATACGGGCACCTACGTAGCTTCACACTTCGTTCTTGTTGCGGCTGATGACGATAATAAATTATCGTTGAGCCCCTTTGTAGTGGGAGCTGTTTGCGTCCCACTATGAGCCAAGTCCTACGAGATGGATGAACGTCATTTGAGTTCTGTTCATAACGGGTACCTACCGCGCCTGTCCTCTGCAATGGCGTATCTAGGGTGACAAACGGCCTGATGCAACGCCCGCCGGTATTTATGCTGCAGCACAGACATCACTTTTATTAAAAGGCAGCGAAAGCAGTTTTCATTTGCTTATTAGTGCAGGGATGAGCGACGATAAACTACTGCTTGTGTGCAGGAGCACAAAGTTAGGCGTTTATGCACTACGATAAAAACTACTAGAAACCTTATGTCTTTCCTACGCATAGTGTCTTACAACGTTTTCCATGTGTATTTTCGCTGTCCTGGTTTGACATAAACTTCAAATCACCGGTAGTGCATACCCGCGTACCATGGCTACTGGTACGTTGGTATGCGCCACGCGTGGCTGTGGGAAGGGTTTCGTGACGTATGCAACATTCGTGTCATGCTACTGGTGTCAGAACCTTTTAGTCCCGTGCGTAATACGCAGTTGCCGTCTTATGCCGAATTGCTGCGTTGTGTGGTTCTTCGTTGTCCATCCTCCTCGGTCCCACGCTGTCAGTTGTGTGATATATATATATATATATATATATATATATATATATATATATATATATATATATATATATATATATATATATATATATATATATATATATATATAGATATAAAAGGTCAACAGGGTTTCGGTTCCTGAACAAATGTTTTGCATTTAATGCCTTTCCCCTTTTCATGTGTGGCACATGCCCGCATGCCACGGCCCATGGTAAGCAAGTACGCGCGAAGCATGATTCACAGTCTATATCCACTCAGGAACAGCGAGAATCGACATCCAAAATTTAAAAGACGTATTGAGGGATTAAAAAATGAAAGACTTACCGGTTCTCACAGTTGGCGATATTCATATAGCAGAGAAATGCTGCCACAGGCAATGAAGTCATGAATTATGTGTTATATATTGCAAAGAGGCGTGTTAAATTAGCGGTAGCCTATCGTAAGTTGTGGTGGTTACGCTTGTCTAACGGCACTTGAGGCTGCACGGTTGAATTGATTATCCATATTGTACTAATGTAATAAACATTTCATGTGTACTCCTTTCTCTCAGCAAACTGTAGTCTAGCATTGGTGATCACCGGATCAGTAATCCAATGAACGCTGCTTAGGCGTGGTTTCTGTAAAATTGACGTCTGTGCTGTAACGTCACTAATGGACCCTTACGCAGCCATAGCGCGCCAGCGTAGAGGACCAGCCTTGTAAGTTCACGGCATGCAAATAGCTACTCATTTTACAAATAGACGCCGATCAACGTCGTCATACTTGGCACAAAGCGAAGAAAAAATCACTCACGCTGGTACTCGCAGGATGATTTCCACGTAATCGATTCTTATAACGCGCGTGACCTGCTGGAATGCTTGTGTAAACATGCTGCCTAATAATTTATTCATATGAACCGGTGCTCATATTATATAAGTAAAACAACAAGTACGCTTACCGCTAAAACAGCGAGAATCAGCCACACAGCCATCATTGCTGCCCCTGAATAGTAGATTGCATTGAAGACGGACCCAATGCTCCATTGGCCTGAGAAATTCATCATAGGATGCACGCATTTAGATTAGTATAATCCAACGTTGCTTTAAGCATCGTCGTCCAAGCTTATAAAAAAACTACTGCGATACATATTCCTAATATTTTTGCGTGGATTCTTAATTTATCACTACGGCAAAATAGCGCATGAACCAAGAGTTTACATCCTTTGAAATCACTTCAAGAAGAGCGACACCATCACTACAAGGATGAAATTACTCGAGGCCCTACACTACATATCGCCTAGCCCGAGTCGCTTTGTGACGTTAAACGTCTCAAACCCTACGTCATCACCGCGGTTCTATACACGATTGAGGTAATGCGAATAATAACGGGCTTACCTAAGCGCATTGCTATTCACTACAAATTGAAACTTCAGGAAATACCAGAATATTAAAAAGAACAGTTATAATAACATTGTTGTTGACCAAACTGCTTGTTTCCGGCTGATATTGTGAAACATTAAAAAAAAGAAAGCACAAAACTCTGTGGCCGTTACGGATAACTGCCCAATTTCAAAGTAAGTTGTTTCTTTAGGTATTTCCATAGCATACCTGCCTCGCATGAACACGTTTTTCGCTGCTTAATGATAGCATGAACCGAATTGTGTCCAACTGTAATCTCCGCGCCATATAGGCTATCCTTTGTCAGGCTACCTGGAATATGCGTTTAAACGATAGCTAGATTGGGCTAGGTAGAAGGCCAGAATTGGCGGAGACTTACGGCGCGAAAGTATACGCGTGATGGCAATAATGACACTGAATATTAATGTTACACTTGAGGCGATCATACACTCATTTGCAACGTTTTGATAAACAATTGAATAATGTACAGGTAACACACTTCACCGTTGAATGTTTGACGATATTACCTTACTGTGATGGGGGTTCAGAAGTTATTAACTAAAGTGTCGAATAAAGGTTTCACACTTAATTAGGTCATGTTATTCCCTTAAAGCAAGAAGCACCCATATTATAAAAAAAGCGTTGAACATTGCCTTGAGCCGAATTTGTTTTTTCAAGTTTAAAGTATTTATTTGGGTACAGCAAATAAAAGGTTTGCTCACAAAGCAAGGCAAAAGCAAGGTGTAATCCTCCCTACTAAGGCCTTTGCCTTGTTGGGGCAGCAGATGGAGTAATTTACTACTGCCACAACCAACACATCGAAGTTGTACAACAACAAATCCGACAAAATATACCTGGTTACTTCTGTCAATCGCTTTCAAAATTGCAAGTCAATGCTACGACACTGTAGTACATATTCTGTAAGAAGCATAAGCTATACATTTCAGAATGTAATATTGAGAACATCACTGCAGACACGAAACGAAGGAATTGTTGTCACCATTACTTGGCGACGGCAAACCCTTTCTTACGAAATAGAAAATTAAGAAACAAAAATATATGTAATATACTTTCGCTGTTATATATTTTCCTCTGTGCATGTACTTTTTCGGGGCCTAAGAAGAATATAGTTTTTTTTACTGCTGCTTCTTTCGGAGCTAATATCAATAAAAAAGTCTAGTATATGATGCTATGAAATTAAAAGACAACCCATAACAACAATATTCGAGACGTTTAGCTTGCCGTGAGAAATTTGAGAACTGCGCTAACTTTTTCGCATCTTTTTATGACAGATGAGTGGACAAGCATTCCGCTAAATAAGGTATTAACACGACACAATATTTGGCACTTCTCAGAGTTAAACTAGAAACGTACTCCTCTGGCAAGGAAATTGCAAACAAGAGGATGAGGAGTATGGGAAAACAGTCGTCATCGTACACGTAGTCGCAGAAAAGAGTTGTTTAAAACTTAATTTAGTTAATCATGCAGCTTTAAAAAGGTTACCGATGTATTGAATTCATCTAAGATGCATGATATTTACAATTGCAATTCAGCCGGTGTTTCAGAAGAGGTTGTGTGATCGTTCACATTGACTCTATAGAACATTCAGTAGCCAACGCGAAGGGAAACATTGTGTGATTGGCCACATTCGAGCCTCGATGACGTCATCAGAACGTGATAGCAGTTAAATGAATATTTGTTCACTTTATTGAATTTGCGACGCTGAATGAGAAATGCACAGTTGATATTATTTTTCTGTATAACAATTAAATGAGATGCAAAGGAATGGGTCATGACTATACTATAAAGATTTCTGAGCATATAAAGAGGTTGATTTAAAATTAGTAGCTTATAGCACTGTAGCACGAGAAAATTTAATGTCATTTGTACCTGCTGACAATTACGTCTAATGCCGTTTGTTCGCTGCCACAAGGGGAAATTAAAAACAAAAATTTCATGTACAAATGGTTGAGTTTGCTGAATTCATTCGAATGTGTTTTTTGTCGCCAATGAGCACTCTCGCCAAAGAGAGGCTGTGTACATATATTTAATCGATGGTGAATAATTCATTATAACAAATAACGTTTTTCTTTTCAAGTGCGTTGTTTATTTATTCGCTAAACAATTGAACTTATTTCTTCTCAAAAGTATGAGTATCCTCGTTCACCACAACACTCTCAAGAGCATTGCCGGCCATGTCAGGCCATGTGCTCAGTAGTAGCTGTCAGTCGTAAGTGCTGCCTGGGTACCACCGATGGCGTGAACGGTCCGACAGACATCTGCTGTGAAAAATTTTATGACCTGATATACACAATTATATTTCCTTAGACATGCTGTCTTTTTTGTTTATTCCAGTCTTCGCTGCTTCGAGATTGTCTTCATCGGCAAATAAGATTATATCCGGCTGTGTATATTATTTGATGGATTGATGGACATTAGATACAAATGGCAATGAACCTTCACGTCCAACAGGGGTATAAATGTTCAGTAGTCGAGGCACAATGGCTTCGCCAATATTTATGAAATCCTTCGAGCGCATTTCAAATATGTTCAATCATGTAAGGGCGAAATCTCCGCAAGAATTCTTACCTTCCAGAACAGCCTTCAGGAATCGTACGTTCTTGTACTGCACATAATACCCAAAAACGATCATGAATGATTAGCTTAACTTGCCAAACAAATGAAGGAGTGCATGTGGCATATACTTTTGGCTAAGTCGTAAATATGGGCTGGCATGGGCCAGATTATAATGCGCACATCAAAGAGTATCGGAATCACGAAAGGACGTATTCTCCGCTTTGACACCGCGGAAGCTGTAGTAGATTTTATTAGGGGTGTGCGAGTAGTTAAATTTCAGCTCGAATCAAATTCGAATCGAATAGTGCTGAATAGTGATCGAACAATCGAATATCAAATCGAATATCGAATACAAGATATTTTATTGAAAATAAAAAAAAATCGAATAAATGAAGTCTGCACATGTCCTCGAGCACATAACGCGGTGAGGGACTGCTACCGAAAGACTACAAATTGCCATGCAGACACACAAGCTAGTTCACATGACCTGGCTTGAGGCTCTCTTGCCGTGACGTTGGGGCTTTGGTGCAGAAAACATGCGCTCGCTCGGCACCTCAATAGCAAGTATGGGAAGGTCGGAAAGCAATTTTGTCGATATCTGGATAAACTGCAGCCCTATACTCTTTCTAATATTTCAAAGGATCATATTTTTTTGGTATCAGGGGCTCATTGAAGTATTTTTAAACCTGTTCACTATAAATTCTGCGCTTCGTGATCTGGTTATTTCTTTACATTAGCAGTTAGACAGTCTCCGAGACTGTTCCCTGGCTTTCTTAGCTGGAACCGTGATTTGTCGATGGTTTCGAGCATAGCTCCGGATTTTGAAACTGCTTTGAAACGAAATATAATAATAATAATGTGTTTAACGTCCCAAAATAACGATATCATTGTCAGAGGCGCCGTATAGTGGAGGGCTCCGGAAATTTCGACCACCTGGGGTTCTTTAACGTGTTCCTAAGTCTAAGTACATGGTGCTTTGAAACGAAAGGCCTGCTGTAACGACGTTAGCGTTAGTTTTAGTCACCGAACCCTAACCAAGTTGCATTATTGGCCTTTGTCGCATTTTAGATATTCGAACTGTCAAATTATTCGAAACTTCGAATATTATTTATTGGAAAATCGAATCAAATCACTCAATTAGGTATTATTCGATTCAAATTGGAAACTCGAATATTCGCACAAACCTACATAAAATGCTTCGCCCGTAATGTTATCCTCGCGAATTGCACTTTCCAATTTATTGTTTATGGAATATCAATAACACTTCTATAAAACATTGAAGTCAAGTTTGAATTCTTACAATCTCGCGATACATGTCCTTTACACCCCGTGTTCTCTAATCAGTGGAAATTCATTTAATTTCATTTACTGCTGAAAGAGGGTACGTAATAGTTACACTGAAAATAGTTTTCTTATAACTAGCACACAATGAACAACCTTAGATGGGCTAATTTGAACGTGGTGATACCTTCTTCCGTTTACATGATGTGCATTTAATTTATTGATTTAAATTAACATCTACTTTCGACGGATCACCGCGTCCTTGATGGCACCAACACTAACAACTTACTAAATGTGCTTGTGTGACTTGATGAATTGCGTGTGTATCTGAATACACGACTCTAGTTTACGGGACTGTTTCTTTATTGGTCCTCTGCAATATTCATGAGTTATGCGAAGCACATACGTGCTGTAATCTATATATCCATGTTTAAAAGTGCCCCTGTTGAGATATTTCTGCCAAAAGTAACACCAATACGATTGTATGCTGCGCTGCAGTAGACTCATTGAATTTTTTAAGCCCGGAATGTTCAGACGAGGTCGCACGATGTTTCTTGCTGTGTTTGCTTGACAATACCGTTTCACTGGCAATAGCTTTCAGCTGTAGAGTGCTCTATACACACCGCGCACACTTGCACAACAGCAATGCGCCCCTTGTTACAAGAGTTAAATTAAAAAGGAACTGAAACTGGGGATTGAATGCAACGGCTTACAGCAGTGTGCCAGTCATCTTGAGCCTGTGCGTGAAAGTAATTATATTTATACACCTTGAAAACCCCCGCGCGTTAGACTAGTCGTTAAGTATGTTGTTAGCTAATAATGGCACTTACTGCTGAAAGCTCGCTATAAAGAAGGTGGGTGCATGTAAAACTGATTTTACCAAGCTGCAGAGGCCAACAAGCACGATCTCGCAGGCTGTCCTCAAGAGGCACATGGCTGAGCTGGTCCCGCTGGTTCTCCCCGCAGTGTCAACCTAAAATAGCTGCACAAAATTAATACAAAAAGCGACCCATAAAAAAAACTGATTTTTCTTTATGAACGGTGTGTTTTAAAAACAGCACTAGCAAACAGTGCCACAAAAGCCAAGCAAAAACCGAGCACAAAGCACATGACCTTTTAAGCTGAGCGGCTTGGTTGCAGTAGCTATAATATTCGGAAAATTCAGTACCACTTAGAAGAGAACCGTTATACTGATTAACATTGTACGATAGTCAACTTCAGGTGCGAGGGGCAGATACTACTAATACTAAGTGATACGCAGGATATGAAAAAGTACGAACGCACTAAAGAATTAGTAAGTTATTGTACGTTCATAGTTTCCTCGTGAGCTCGCTGTCTATGGTGAACACATCAACGTTTATTCTGGCAACTTTCTCATTACGTAACAATGTAGTCCGTGCTCCTGGCCATGATGCCCGATGAGAGGACATGATTGCGGCATAAATGCTATTACAGGAATGATTTTGAAAGAAGAATGAGCCGACACCGTCATATTGTTCCATCCTCCATAGCTGCGCGATTGAGCTAAATCATAGTTATTTAATCATCTGTTCATTTCCAGTGATCGAGTATTATAAACGCGAACATACAGTAACTCTTTTGAAAGATGCAGAAGACCCTTCCATACATGACTTAGAACGGCATTGCCTTAAGTCCTTCCAAAACTACAGTGTTTAATGCATGCTGACAACAGAGACGTCTTCTTGAAGGGTGTCACCTTGTTAAATGTGGCGTATACAACAAATATGCCTAACTGTACAAATAGCTTACCTGAGAGCTGTGGTGATAAAACTAAGCACTTATCATTCGACACCGGAAATCAAACTTTACAGCTTGAATTCCAGCGTTGAATGAGTGTTTAAAAATGTGATAATATTTTAACACTGCTCTTTTCATCTGAGAAATACGGCTCACTTTCAGTCAGTTCTTCAGGGTTTATGTTTCACAGCGCCCACTAAAGATATTTCACACGTCACATTTCTCTTTCCCGAACTGCATGTGGATAGATGAAGGATATGAGCACCTCCTTTGATAACGAGGCGGTCAACTGCGCGCCACGATGCGAGGAAACTACTGTCTTTATTATTATTATTATTATTATTATTATTATTATTATTATTATTATTATTATTATTATTATTATTATCATTATTATTATTATTATTATTATTTCTGAATAAAGCATAGACTACTTGAATTATGCGTGTAATCCTATAAAAAAGCTAATATATTTGAAGCCCAACTTGCTGCGCCTGACGGCGAAATGGTCTTAGTTTTTCCAATGTTGGTTCTGTTCCATTCCTACGCTTTACACGCATGTCACCACCATCTAGGAGCGGTGTAGCAAACTACTATGCCGAAGCGTGGCCTCCCCGATCAGCGCCGTCCCGCTGCCGAAGCTAATCGCGGAGGTCCACGGCCGAAGTGCTGCGTCTCGGCTGGTCTCGGCGCGTCTCGCCGAGCTCGTAACTGCGTCGAACCAGCGAAGCCCATTCAAACAGGAAGCACTGCGCTTTCACCCTTTCGAGGCGGACGCTAGGAACTGTGCTGCTGACAATGGCCTTACTACAGGAAGCACCGCATACGTTGCTTCTCCACTATAGTCCTGTCATGCTCTTGCATTCGTGAAGCTGAACGTGCCGCAAAATAAAAGGTGGCCAAAGAAATTACGGAGTCGGACAAAAATGATCGGCGGAAAGTGTGGCTGTGAGCGCCAACAAGGGTGTCCAGGTCTGTCAAACATCCCGCACAATAGCAGTAGAACTAACTTTGTATATAGTACTAACTTTAATGACGTCCAGCAAAGCTGTAACTACTTCCAATGAAGGCACGCTGCTTCTGCGTCTTACGGACGATTCACACACACCCACGTATGTACAGTCGTCAGCAAGCATAACACGAATGCTCCGCAGTGTGTCCTGAAACAGTTTGATTGATGCTAGCGCCGCGTAGCTTGGGTTCTGTTGCCGAGATGTTACCCATGCATTGCGACATGCTATCCAAGCATACCGCGCCCAGCGCTTCGCCGCTGGCATCGGTCAAACTAGTCCAGGTCAGGAGTCGGAGCACTCGTGTTAAACTTGCTGACGACTGTACATAGATACGCGCCTTGCACGTTGCTGCGTTAGGCCCGACGCACAGGCCTAAGTGTATATCTAGATGATGTTGCCTTGCGGAACTGACTTAGCGGGATCGGCTATGAATAGCAACTGCGGGTGTTTTACGTCTCAAAGCCACTATTATTAGAGCGGCCGTAGTGCAGGGCTCCGGAAATTTCTACTACCTGGGGATCTTTTACGGGAACCTAAATCAATGTAAACAGGGCCTAAAAGCATTTTCGCCTGTATCGAAATGCGGTCACCACGCCAATGATCTGATACCGCCATTGGCTATGAATCGGTACACGGAATGGCTTAGAGAAATTATATTACTGGAATAATATAAAAACTTCTGAATGGTATTTATAGCAACAATGTTACATGGCACGCCACTTTCGCCAATTGCAGTTATCTATATTATTAAAACAGAATAAAAGCGCGTTAAGACGACATGCTTGCTAACAAAAGTTGCCCCTGAAGAAGGGCAATATTTACATGCCAGTGGGTTTTCTCGAACACAAAGTGAAAAATGACGACACCCTAGAGTGTTAAACCTATCTCCGGCCGACTACGTATTACGATTGCACTAACGGAAAGAAAAATCGAAACGAGCTTTTCTTTCTGTGAGGAATTTGAAAATGTTTAGAAGTAAGTTCGTGGGAACTATAAGTGCAATAAAATCCCTAGGTGCTAATCATATCAGATTTGTAAAGGTAGAAGTTCAGGGAGAGGACCCGCCAAACACGTTGTCTGGTGATCGATATTTCTAAATTTTTCTTGTGGAAAATTGTTGTCTTTTCTTGAAAACTTTTAGTTGCGCAAAATCATAGGCATGAAACACGATTTAGTAAGGCCATTTGCATTGGTCGATGTTTTGAGGCCGCAGCGGCAAACGCTCACGTAGGGACGGTAGGGATTACAGGACGATTATGGGAGGATACTGGCAGTGCATCAGCATCTTAATTTTAAAATGAACCTCTGTGGTTTGGTGCCTACACTAACCGGCTGAGGCGTAAATGATTTGATTCGGGAGAAAGAAGCTTACCTTGTTTAGTGTTCTCCCTTTGCAGATTGTATTCTTCCTTCTCCTCTTCTCTTAAAGTTGACATAAACGCGCGCATCCACGCCGCTGGCGTTTACGCTTTGCGGGTTTTCATGCACATGAATTTATTGAGTAAAAAATTCGTCAAATAGAGCCGTAACACTTTATAGGTACCCGTTTTGACCATGTAAAAATTCAAATTATAAGATGGGGAGGCATTCAGGTTATCGAAATTCAGAGACATCAAATCATTGAATACTTTAGTTACTCAAGGAAATTTCTGATTGCATGAGCGTGGACGTCTAGACGGGCTCATTCGTAATTCAGTGAAAAAAAATGGAAGATAGTAATTCTACTCGCGCGAAGTTACTTGAAATTTATTTTGTTTGGCTGTTTATGGCAACAATAACATAAAAAGAAAGGATCTGAAACTACTAAACCTGATCGAGACGCAGGCTACTCTTCAGGCTGGGGCCTCTGAGACTAGGCAGATGCGCTCCCAAGGTTTCTCTCGAAGCGAAGTCTTCCCTCTTGTGCAACTTCGTAAGCAGCCCCGTTTCCTTCGCTTGCGGAGCAACGTTGTTCGTTAACATGAAAATGGCGCGTGATCGTTACACTGTGTGTAAGAAGCGACCTACGGTGCGCTAACACCTAAAGACGTTTTCGTTTTAGAACATGCTAAATTCAAGATTTCCCATTTGCATAAGTTCACCTTTGAAGAGATGGATTTTTTATTTTTTTGTGCTGCGGAATAGACTTCAAGCATGCTACAAAATGACCGGACGCCTCAGATATAGGAAGAACTTTGGATTGTAGCTTCTTTATATTCAAACTGAATCAATGCCGTCGAACCAGCATATATCAACTCGCTAAAAAACGGGAAATGATTCTATATAACGTAAAATTCGATATAAAAGTTTTGAAAATTTATTATATTTTTGGTGCGCAAGTTAAGTTCAGGGCACTTCCTGGCGCTTGAGCAAGGAAGATAGCTTGCGGCAATATGCGGGGGTTTTATTCGTTTTTATTTTTCCGAAATTGGTAGCTGTGCGTACGGCTTATATGCAGGCGCACGTTGTGCGCGCGAAAATACGGTTTCGATGTAAACAGCAGGTTAACACCCTAATACCCCGTTGTACATGATCGCCGGCCGGCGCAAGACTGTAGGCTGCCTTTGTCCTAATGTTGGCGCTGTTTTACAGCAGAGCTGCGAGGGTCACTGTTGACCATGTGTCGTTAGAAGATTTTCATCCCCATGAACCGGCACGCGCTCTTTTCGTCCTCTGCCTTTTCACTTCTGTTTTTACAGCAGAACTGTTAGGGCCGACTTTCGCCGTGTGTCGTAGATAACAAATTATCATCCTGAAACGTCCCGCGCTCACGTCGTCTTCTTCATCGCCTTCCTTTTTTTCTCTTTTGCTACGCTCCCAAAACATTCGAGCCGATTTGTCCGGCCTGGGATGAAGTAACTCTAACGAGCAAGAGAGCAATAACAAAGAGAGAAAAAAGATACAGAAACAGTTCTTGCCAACAAAATAATCGGTGAGGTGAGATTCGAACCCACGTCTCCAAGATTCGTAGGCCAGCGTCGCAGTCGGACAGAGAGAAAACGGCACAGAGAAAAAAAAAGAAAGACGCAGACATAAAAAAAGATGGAAAAAAGACAGCAAGCATTTCCACGTATAGTATGTAAAATAGGGATCCGAGACTGATCAACTGTTGCTGTTAACTGTTTAATCTGGACATTTCATCATCTTGGTCTTCTTTTGGCACTACCGCTCCTCTTCATCTTTTGTTCGGGACAATACATACTCCAGGTCTCTTATCGCCATCCCTCCGCGGATGGTATGGCACTAGGTTACTCACAGTTGTCACTTCTGTCTTGCTGGATGGTCCTTCGAAGTGGACAGACTTCAATATACCTTGTTGTTTCACCCTTTTGAAGACGACATAAGGACCTGTAAAAGCATTCTTCGAATGATTAAGAGCTTTCTGCACTAGTACCATATCTCCTGGTTGGATACTGGGCATGCGAGTTGCATGGCACAAGTCGTAGTACTTCTTCATTGAACTTTTATACTTGTTGGTTTCATCTATCGTCTTATTGCGTTCAGGAATATGAATATTCCCTACTATGCCAAGTTCGTAGTCTGCTGGTAGCCCCGTTGTCTTCTGAAAGGCAGCAAATTGAGGGCTATAGCCAAGTCCAGCCGTGTGAGATTGATTGTGATGCCTCACCGCTGCCTCAAGGGCACACTTCCATCCTCCACGGAAGTCATCGTATATGGAAAAAAAAGTCTTCAAGTCACGGATGAGGCGTTCCGCAAGAGCATTTCCTTCGGGGTGGTATGGTGTTGCGAATCATAAATTGATACCTTCTTCCTCTGCCCACCATCGGAGCCTCTCATTGCGGAATGCAGGTCCTTTATCAGAGACAATTACCTTGGTGTGTCTAAATGTTTGTCATTCCATTAATGAAATGACACTGGTCGCATCTTCTCTTCCAGGTTTTGCCGCCACCATACGTGTGCACTGGTCAACAGCCATAAGAAAGGATTGTGTTCGGCGTACACCCTCCCCCTTCTTTTTGAGCTAAGCAAAACCTAGGTGGACAGCATCGAATGGAACATTTCATTATGAAAGAATAACCATCTGGTTTCCTTTGGGGCGGAACTTGGCTTGATGACAGGTTCTTACGTAATTTTCTACATCGGTCTTCATATTGTTCCAAGCAAAACGTTTATGAGTGTTCCAGTACGTCCGCCAAAAGCAGTCATGGCCACCTGAGTGTGGAGTGTCGTGATAGAGCCTCAATATTTTTGATATGCAGTTTTGAGACACAACAAACTTTTCGTTCATCAGTTCTAGATCTTCGGTGCCTTCCCATACACTTTCGACGTGTGCCTATTGATAGTCAATCGTTTGCGCTATGTGCACTCTTGATAAGGGGTCCGCGTCAGGTAGTTTGTCACCGGGTCTGTGGCAAACATCAAACGTGAACTGCTGGATTTCCCTGATCCACCTGGCACCCTACCCTTCGGTTGTGTATAGCTCAGAAGGTATGTCAATTCTTGACTCTCTGTGAGAAGTTTCAACCGACGACCCTCCAAATAAATTCTAAAGTACCACAACGCCAGCACCACTGCTAAGGCCTCCTTTTCCGTAGTCGTGTAGTTTACTTCACCTCTCGAAAGGTGTAGGAATAATAACCGATGACCTTCAACTGGTGGCTTCGGTCTTGGGTTAAGTCTCCTTGGTACAACACCGCTCCTGAGCCGTAATTGGACGCATCAGTGCAGAGCTCGAATGGTTCGGCGAAATCGGGTAATATGAGGATTAGTTATGAAGATATGGCACGCACCACTTCTTGATATGCACGTTCGCACTCATCGCTCCACACGAAAGGGACTTCCTTTTGAGTTAGTCTCGTAAGGCACCGGAATATTGCTGCAAAATCTTTGATGAATGCCCTAAAATGTCCGGCTAGTCCTAGGAAGACGCGCAGTGAGTGGACATCTAAGGGTTTATGCATCTCCTTGATTCGTTTGACGGACTGTTCCTCTGTGGTCTTGTGAAGCCGTCGAGGACTCGGCCAAGAAACACCACTTTTCTCCGGACGAATTCACTTTTCTTCTTGTTTATTTTCAGGTGTGAATTGCTGAGTGCCTCTAGTACCCTAGACAAGTAGGAACAATGCTTTTCCTCCATACGAGAATGAATAATGATATCGTCGACGTAAACATTGCAGAAGTCTCCTATGAACTCTTTAAGTACAGTGCTCATCATGCGCTGAAACCAAGCGCCTGAATTCGTCCAACCGAATGGCAGGCGGTTGTATTCGTATATATTGTAACGGAAATGCACGAGAGTGCGAAACACAGAAGGAGAACAAGAATAGTGGAGCCGGCGCTTGGACTGTATGGTTGGGCGAACCAGACCGGTCTGTTCCCGCAAGTACGCTGCTGCTGCTTCCACGCCATTTCATGTCATCTGTAAATAAACCCATTACCCCGTAACAGTTTGATGGAAGGTGCGGCGTACACCGATTTGGACGACCCAGCTCTACCAATTTTGCGACGGAGCAGACGCTTGGCTGGCTTGCCACCGCAGCTACCAGACATGAAGAACACAGGAGAAGGTCATAACAACCTCACCGGGGGTGAGCAACAACCTCAACCCACAGGACAAGCTGGCTACGGAATGCCGGAACGTCCGCCAAGGACCTTTTCGGGGAAGCCGGATGATGATGTTGAGGATTGGTGTAAACACTACCAAAGAGTGAGTCGCTGCAACCACTGGAGCACTGCTAAGCAGCTCGAGAACGTCGTGTTCTTTCTCGTTGGGACTGCGTCTCTCTGGTTCGACAGCCATGAGAGCGAATTGACGACATGTGGCATTTTTGTTGAAGAACTGAAGAAGTGCTTTGGGGACTCGGCTGCTAAGATCAAGCAGGCTGAGCAAACGCTTTCGCGCAGAGCTCAGTTACCTGGCGAAAGCTGTACCACTTAAATCGAGGCTGTGTTGAAACTGTGCGGAATCGTGAGTGCGACAATGTCTGACAAAAATAAGGTAGGTCATCTCCTCAAGGGAATCGCGGAAGACGTGTACAATTTTATTATCAAGAAAGAAGACCTAGACACACCTTCCAACCTAAAGAAACACTGCCGTGCCTCTGAAGCGCTGAAGAGGAGGAGAATCCTACCGAAATTTGGGCGTTTCGACAATGTGACCACGGTTGCAAGTGTCAACATTCCATCGCACGACGACATCTCTTCGGTCATCAGACGAGTGGTTAAAGAAGAACTTGCCTCAGCTACAAGTTGTGGACACCGCTAATGTATGCCATCAGTGTGAATTCGATCAACGCCCCATGAACCACCGGTACCTCGGTTGCGGCAGAGCTACTCTGAGTCTCGCCCGACTTACGCCGATCGGTTCGAGCGAAGGAGCGATCGGCCGCTCGAAAACCAGGAACGCAGGCAAGCTGTATCACGGAGATTTACTCCTCAGCCGTCTCTCCTGGCATCTACCAACCAACGCGGTCTCTCTCCCCGGGGACGACAAGACGCGACACCCGTACTTGCTACAACTGCGGGCTGCCTGGGCACATCGCTAGGTACTGCTATACCGCCTGCCAGCAGCGAGCTCTACGGTTCAACATGTACTCGCCCAATGTGCCTGACGACGAGTTTCGATCATTTCCGAGCTCCTTCCAACGGCAACACGCAGCATGCCCTGACTTCCCTTCCACCGACCGCAGCGTTACCCCACCGCCAGCACGCCAACAGCGATCCCCGCCACCGCGTCGCCGCTAGGTGACGCCGCCACCACTGGGAAACTAACTGGTGGGACCGATGGGGGGCGAGGCCGCAAAATCATCTTCCTCAAGACCCCCTTGTGTTGTAATGGTTAAGAACAAAGTGAGTGTTTTTGTAGACAATGTGAGTATTGTTGCCTTAGTTGCTACCGGTGCTGCGGTTTCTATAATGAGCCTGTCTTTTAAAAATCACCTTGGGACGAAAGTAACGTTTGCTTGGAATCGGAGTGCTACGTTCCTCGGCGTAGGGGGAGAAACGTTGAGCCCGGTTGGTGTTTGTTCTGTTTTATTTGCCGTAGGAAACCAAAAGTTTAGAGCTGAATTAACAGTGCTTGCCCGTGCGACTCATGACATAATTCTAGCCTCTAGGTATATATTTTTTTGAGTGAGTGCGGTGCCACTCTGGATTGTGGTAGTTGCGCGATTTGTTTCCGTACCGCCTTGCCCTCTCCATTGACGGAATATACCGGTGATGATAGATCGGACGTGTTTTCTGTGTCGCAAGACGTCCGTTTGGCCCCGCATACCGCAATGTTTGTGCGCGTAAACTCTTCACGTTCTCGTGCGGGTTCTTGCTACGGTTTAGCGGAGCCGGATTTTAATAACGCATGCACTGAAGAAAAACGTCATTATGCCTCGTTTCCTCGTGTTCGTCGTGGACGGTTGTGCCTGATTTGTGGACTGTGAACGTTTCGGCGCAGCCCATATCTCTTGCCTGCAGGACGTAAATTGGCAACCTTTCCCGAGCAAATTACTCTTACCATCCGGTCACTTGAACTAGCGGCGGCCGTAAAGAAATCCCATAGCGATTCCTGCCCTGACTATTCTGCCAACATTCAGCGCATGATTAACAAGTGGCTTCCTTCAATTGAACGGTCTCTGCTGCGGGAGGTGCTCGCAGGCTACGCTTCAGTCTTTGACTTTGCCAAAGATGAAACATCTTCCGGTACGCCACTGCCTTCACGCATGCAACACCGCATCTATACGGGCCAAGCACCACCAATACGCCAGAAGCCTTATCGCGTATCGCCTTGTGAAAGGAAAGTCATCGCCGAGAAAGTTGAAAACATGCTAAAGAAGAATCGTTGCAGTCCAGGGGCGGCTCCTGTCATCCTCGCCAGAAAGAAGGACAATTCATGGAGACTCTGTGTAGACTATCGCCGCCTAAACTCCATTACAAAAAAGAAGGACGTCTACCCTTTGCCACGTATAGATGACGCCGTCGACTGTCTACACTCTGCTTCCTATTTTTCTTCTGTAGACTTGCGTTCTGGGTATTGGCAAATTCCTATGCACCCATCACACAAAGAGAAGACGGCCTTCGTAACACCTGATGGTCTTTTTGAGTTTAATGTTATGCCATTCGAATTGTGCAATGCTCCAGCGACATTCGCGAGATTTATAGATACAGTACTCCGTGGAGTAAAATGGGAAATTTGCATGTGCTATCTAGATGACGTGATTATTTACGGAAAGACTTTTTAAGAGCACAACCGCCGCTTGTCACTTGTGCTTGAATGCGTACGGAAAGCTGGCCTTGTTTTCAACTCGAAAAAGTGTCATTTTGGCAAACGTGAAGCCCTCGTACTAGGCTTTCTCGTGGACAGAGAAGGCATACGACCGGACCCACAGAAGACCGCAGTGGTTCGTAACTTTGAGCAACCACGAACAGTGAAGGGCCTGCGAATTTTTCTGGGTCTTTGCTATATTTCCGCCGCTTTATCAAGAATTTGGCGCAGCTTGCTACCCCACTGACGTCCATCCCACCATACTTGTGGGATGAGACTCCATCCCACCATACTTGTGGGATAATAAATGTGAGGCTGCATTTCAACAGCTGAAATTGTTACTGACATCAGGACCTATCCTGAAGCATTTTGATCCAGAAGCTTTCACTGAACAGCATACTGATGCTAGTGGACTTGGTGTTGGCGCTGTGCTGGTGCAAATCTGCAGCGGCCGCCAGCACGTCGTAGCATACGCTTGTCGGACACTGACCCGAGCAGAGAAGAACTACTCCGTCACCGAGCTCGAGTGCTTTGCCTTCGTCTTCGCCGTTCAGAAGTTCCGACCGTACCTGCATGGCCGCGAGTTCACAATAGTGACCGACCATCACTCATTATGCTGGCTTGTTGGACTCCGCGACCCGTCTGGCCGGCTAGCTCATTGGGCGTTGCGCCTCCAAGAGTACAGCTTTTCTGTGACCTACAAGAGCGGACGATGTCACACGGATGCCGACTGCCTATCCCGCCTTCCTTCAGTGCACACCAATGCTGATGACGACGACTTTGATGACTATTTAGTTTCTGTCTCGTGCGACGCGACCCTACCTTGAAACCCTTGCTGGAAGCTGCGCATAACTCCCCCGGAATGCATTTTACAGTGTCTAATGGCTTGCTGTACAAGAGGAACCACTCAGCCGAAGGCCTCCCGTTGCTTCTAGTAGTGCCGGGAAAGCTTGAGCCCAGTCGTCCTTCGTTCTATGCACGATGACATAACATCCGGTCATCTCGGTTTCACACGTACACTACGCCGACTTCGTGAGCGGTTCTACTGGCCGAAAATCTGGAAGACCATGAAACAGTACGTCGCCAGCTGCGCTATTTGTCAGCGCCATAAGCAAACGACGACTGCTCCGGCAGGTTATTTGCAGCCCATTTAACCACCGACATCGCCTTTTGAAAAAGTCGGCATCGATGTGCTCGGACCGCTTCCAAAGACCCCATCCGGCCACCGATATGCTATAGTGTGCGTGGATTATTTAACTCGATATACGGGAACAGATGCACTTACATCGGCCTCAGTGGCCGTTGTCTCTGCTTTTCTGTTACAACGGGTAATATTGCGTCATGGCGCTCCACGGGTTGTCATCAGTGACCATGGACGGCAATTTATTGCCGATGTTGTTGAGGGAATTTTGCGCCTTTGAGGCTCTTCTTATCGCCACTCCACTCCTTACCATCCGCAAACTAATGGTCTCACCGAGAGGACGAATCGCACTCTTACGAATATGTTATCGATGTACGTTGATGCTGACCACAGGAACTGGGACGCCGTCTTACGGTTCGTCACTTAAGCGTACAATACCTGCCCAGCATAAAGTTACTGGACATTCACCTTTCTGCTTTACGCGCGAAACCCTTGGAGCTTTCTGGACAATCTACTACCTTTCTCGCACCAGGAAGATCTTTCAATCGCTCAGACATTGTGTCGTGCCGAAGAAGCACGTCAACTAGCACGCCTTCGAGCATTGTCCTCGCAAGAACAAAGCAAGAGTCACTACGACGCAAATCATATTCCTGTAGGTTTTTCTCCTGGCGATTACGTTTGGCTGTGGACTCCTGTTCGTAGAAAATGATTGTAACGGAAGTTTCTAGCAAACTATTCTGTCCCATACGTGATAGTCACTCGTGTAAGTGACGTGAATTACGTTGTCGCCCGAGTGACGGCCAACAACAGGCGTTCGCGCGTTACACAAGTTGTTCATGTAGCTCACCTCAAACAGTACCGTCATAGGCATATTTAGGTCACTCGGCGAGCCTCGTCTGCCCCCTGGGAAAATGTAACAGAAATGCGCGACAGTGCGAAACACAGAAGAAGAAGAAGAATAGCGGAGCTGGCGCTTGGACTGTGTGGTTGGGTGAACCAGACTGGTCTTGTGCCGCAAGTACACTGCTCCTCCTTCCACGCCATTTCATCTCATCTGTAAACAAACCCATTCCCTCGTAACAATATATCGTGGACATTCATTTTCCGCTGATGCCTTATGGGGTCACCTTTAGAGATCAGTACCCAGAAACAACCAAGCGCCAGGTCGGTGTACTCCTCTACCTAGCAGGAAAAATCAGTGGGTTTACGGTCGGCACTGGGAATCCAACCCGATTTCCCGTGCCTACCGCAGCGTGGCACACCAGCGGTCAGTACGTGGTACCGCAGCAGAGGCTACGTGGTAGAGCGTCTGCTTCCGGTGCGGTAGGCACCAGGGTCGAATCCCTATGATCACCGGAAACGAACCGTTTTTACTAATGGGTACAGGAGTACAGTGACCTCGCGGTCGGTTGTTCTTAAGTGCTCCTCTGGAAAGGTGGCCCCACAAGGTTCTGTAAAGGCCCCTGGGCGGCCTATCTTAACCCGCCACAGTCTTTGTGAAGTACTCGAGTATCCACCTCTTCTGTGGGAGGCAGAGAATTGCTGCCGGTGGCTACCAACCCGTGAAATAGCTACAAGCGGACTACCGCCCCGGTGCTCTGCAGAACAAAGTTCGTAGTCGTTTCCGAGGGCACCCACTCTGTGGGAAATGGAGGCATCGCACCGCCACGTCTAAAGCTAGGTCATCCTGCTTGTTTTTTTAACAGTAGCGGATCAACCCTCGCTCGCAGGGAACCAGGTCGAAGCCCGCCCGGGGAGTGAAGTGTCCTTTCTCGGATCGAGTCAAAGGCAGAACATCTCCACAGGAGGTGTCCGGCCCTCCCTCGGGTCGACCGAACCTTTCAGTTTGACCGAAATCTCGGTGGCAAAATTTTCTGCAATATCCTTTTGAAATGCGACATGGCATGGACAGTGATGGTGACAGTGCGGTGACGCACCTGTAGCTTGCGGAAGCACAAGGGACAACCGGTGCATCCGCTCACCACAGTCATGAACCACCGTGGAGTCGCTTTATGCACGACGAGAGTGCAAAGCTCCCTAACGCTCTACACACAAACGAAATGGTTCCTCTACCTTGGAAGGGGCGAGAAGGGGAGGGCAGGGCGGGGGGGTTAGGTGCGCAAGCTGACATGACACGTGGCATATTTTTGAATTTTGTGGGCACCTTTAGACACGGTGAAACACTAACACTTAGTAGATAGAGAATTAGAAACTGTCTCATCGGATGTTTTGCAAAGCAATCTGTAACT
This sequence comes from Rhipicephalus appendiculatus, assembly GCA_030522465.1. Lineage (NCBI taxonomy): Eukaryota > Metazoa > Arthropoda > Arachnida > Ixodida > Ixodidae > Rhipicephalus > Rhipicephalus appendiculatus. Next base: position 25,631 of record JALIZH010017535.1, read on the forward strand.
TCCTCGGCGGAAGCTTTTTGTAAGCTTCGTTGCTGCAAAGTCGGTTAATCAAACTTGCCTAATTAAACAGTCAAGCAGAACGGAAAAACAGTGTTGCTAACTCCATGAAATTGTCAGACACGCGTTTGGTTGCGCCGTCATTAAGTGCGATTACATACTTTTTAACTTCCGCTAGAGTCAGCAGGGGCACCCTTTATATGGTCTACTTGAATACATATAGTGTTTTAGAAAGAATATTGTTGGAAACTTTATGTCGGACCAAGACAGTGCGCCATAATTACCAAGGTATAAATATTTATAAAACACTAATTCCACTGCCCCGTGTGTCATTTTTACCACAGTCCAAACAACTACACTATGCATCCAATCAGTTAGAAACTCAAGTTAATGGCTCATCCGTTCTGCAAACCTCTATCTCGTGCCGCTCTCGTTGCACAGAGTTGAAACGCGCTCTGGGCTTTCTTCTTTGTTTTGCCGCACACCGTTCACATGTTCATGCATTACTTCTTTCGAAAACCCATGAAGTAAAAGAGTTTGAAGGGTGCAGACATGCACATGCCTGGAGCTCAAAAATTCAAAATGTGTCGAATGCTTCTAATAACAATGGTAAATAATATAGAGCACTATAATTTAGTGAAAACTTGATCTAGAGGGTTCAACAGTCACATCTAGTAACAAAAATATTGCCTTGAGCACCTACCATAGCTCACTACAGTACACGTCACCTACAGTACACGAACAGTTTGGCGCATGATTGAGGTTGCCATACTGTGAACTTTTAGGGGCGAAGCTCCTAAGGGTGTGGGTCTGTCCCTCCTCTGTAGTTGTCGTAGTAGGTAGGTAGATAGCCACGTATAGTGGAATGTACCCACTACACGTGATAAAGATGACGATGACGCAGTATAGTGGAATGTACCCACTACACGTGATAACGATGACGATGACGCTGATGACCATGAAGGATAAGCGCGTTTCCAGACCACACATTCTCTTTCTGCCATGGATGAAAACGATCGAGCTTCGCCCACTCATCATCATTCACTTCGTGGATATGGCGTGATTTTTTTAAGCTGACGTTACGATACATTTAGGCGCATTACGCTCGAATGTTGAGTTCTCGTCGATTAAAGAAGCGACAGAGGTGCAATTTCCGCTTATATTAAGGCGGAATTGGGCTTCTTTTCTAATGTTTCTATTCAATAATCTATCTTATTCAAAAGTACTACGACATTTTATCAGACCACCCAATTCTTGGCCAATCCCCCACAGTGGGTGTGAGCCACAGTTGAAGGTGAACAAGAACAAGCAGCACGAGTTATTATTATTTTTATACATTTGAGCGAGCATCAAAATTTCATATAAAATTTGTAAGGTTTTTATTATTTTATTTTTATTATTTAACGTCCATTATACTAAACTTTCATAATAGTGTATAAGACCACTCAATTCTTGGCCAATCCCCCACAGTGGGTGTGAGCCACAGCAGAAGGTCAACAACAACAACAACAACAACAACAACAAGCCAGGTGAGCTTCGTGTTCTGTCTAGTCTGAGGCATTCACATCTCATTCCATTCCTGTAACTGCCTAACCACAAAACCTTAAGTCCTAAACGAAGACACTGATGCAGTGGCAGTATCATCTCATGATATTCTTTTAATATCGCATTTCCCGCAATAGCGGTTACGCGATATTACTTCACGCGATATCGGTTACGGACACCGGCGGCGGCGGACAGCTACGGCGCCAAAAAGGGTCGTCGTTGTGATTTCATAACAGCTTTCGCTGTAAAACATAAAGACCCGCTGTAAGCGCGTGGAAAAGAAGATGCTCAGTGAGGGCACGAGTCAACAGCCTTCTATTGAACTGCCGGGAAGGGAATTTCATCGCTCGACATGA
>JALIZH010017536.1:0-29913 GCA_030522465.1 Rhipicephalus appendiculatus
GGGATTTATACCAAATTTGGTATGGTCATAACATGACCGTATGACGAACATAAATGGCTGGTCAAATCATGAAAATCATGACTAACTTGTCATGAAAAGTATGATTTACCTGCCACGCTCATGGCGCGCTCTCGGCCGTTTCGTTAGCTTGATATACACGAAATTTGGGTATTGAGTGACATGACTGTATGACGAACATAAATGACAAGTGGTAATATGGAAATAATGACTTGTCATGTACGACATGACTTGCATGCCACGCTATGGCGCGCCCGCGGCCGTTTCTTTAGCTTGATATACACCAAATTTGGTATTGACTGACATGACTGTATAACGAACATAACATAAGTGGTAGGTGGTAACATGAAAATCTTGGCATGCATGTCATCTACAACGCCATTTACATGCCACGCTCCTGGTGCGCTTGCGTCCAGTTCGCTAGCTTGATATACACCCCAAAATTGGTATTGCGCGACGTGATTGTATGACGAACATAAATGACAGGTCCTAACATGTAAAACATGACATGCAAATTATGTAAAGCATGTTTTGCTCCTTCCTGGCTGCTTCGCACTACATCGATTCCCACAGTGCGTGGGGTCTGCCGGCTTTCTTTTTTCTGTTCAGAAGTAGTGACTTTTCGTGGGGAGTATTTCTTAATAAAACTAGAAGACATGTAAGATTGTCTGTGTGAACATTTCCGTTGCGTAAGGCATAGGCGTGCGCAGGGTTTTCAGGTGGAGGGGGGCGAAGGTTCGTCGCGGCACCCCCCCCTCCCTCCCTATTATGTCAATGTACGGGGCTGACTTTGCGCCCCCCCCCCCCCCCTAGTCGCAGCGCGCCCCTTCCTATTACGTCAGTGTATGGGGCGGACCTTGCGCCCCCCTCATAGGTGGCTAGGGGGGCGACCGCCCCCCATGCGCATGCCTATGGCGTAAGGCAACGCATTGAGATGCTTGGCGGGCTTGCACGACGTCGTCGAGTCGCCGTTATGCGGTTCGCAGTCGATACAACAGCTAATGCTAGTAAATTTCGGAAATATTTTCTTTTTGGAATTGCCAGACGTTTTCTTTCCAACCCCGGAAAGAAAATTAATTTAATTTTATCATTAGTTCCCCTCGTGAGCGTCAGCTCCGTGTGAGTGACATTTTTGGTGAGCGTGTCACGTGTTTTGCCGTGACGGTGGGTTTTTCGTAACATCATTGCCACCAGCTTCACAGGCCATTCAATACAAGGTTCGCTTGAAAACAGCACAAAAGAAGTGAATGGCAGACATTCTTAATGCAGAAGAATAAGCAGCACTGCAGCTATTGCCGAAACTTATTACACTACACGCATACTCTTGGTCCCGCGGGGTTCTCGCATATATTCAAGATGCCACAGAAAAAAAAAGTACAGTGCGGGAGGGTCATGTTTTATGCAACAAATTAAAATCCTCCTTACTAAATGGCGCTGTCACACAGTATATTAATGGTATGTGATAACAGTATCAACGGCACGAAAGCGTGCGTCGTTCAAAATATTGATAATTGGCGGTGGGTAGGGCGAATGCATCTAATATACCACGAGGTACCTCCTTCAAAAACAACCTAAGAAAAAATGACGACGTCTATTTCAGGCAATGAACCTGCGTCAACAATTTGCCGCAGCTTGGGCACTATCCCAGGCGATTCACAGCCACCAAGCGCGTCACACACCGGCCTTGCAAATGTATAGGGGCAACAAACGCCTGAAATCTTATAGGTGGCCGTATAGTACTGTATGGTCAAGTGGCGCCCTTTTGACAGAGAGAAAGGGAAGGAGAAAGATACAACACTCGTAAGCCGTACAGTATGATGATCAATCACGATGGTGTCCAGCTTTCCACCCTACTAAACTAATAGGTGGCAATACATCATGTTCCTCGTGACGTGAGCTGCAGCAGTCATTTTTATCTTTTCATTGATACACTGCACGTGACCTATGAAAGCAATACACCTAACCTGGAGGGAAAAGCAGGAAAAACGTTTTTGTGCAGCATTCTCATTTGTGCCGTTTGCATGAGTACTGAATAAATAAGAAGGACAACTAAAATTGGGCAAGGAGGTAGAACTTGAAGCTCACCTCAACATATTGTCATGCCAGGATGCCTAATAACACTTGCGTACATAACAAACAAGATAAAGCCGGAACTTATTCCACTGATTTACAATATCCTTTTTGTCTCCTAAATTTTATTTATATTGTCATTTTTCACTCCTCACTTAAAAACTTCTTGTTTGGGCATATACTTATCAGTGAAGGCAGAGGGCCGCAGTGTTATCTTTATGTTTACTCCAAGGATGCCGCTGCTTGTGTACTGTCCTGTATTACTGAAGGTTCTGCTTTCGCCACTATGCCCAGTCAAGTAGGTGGTTCGCGTTCAAGTTATTCGACATTCCTTGTTGGTGTCGAAGTTTTCCTTTTTTTTACTGCGGCGACCATGCAATGGCAATCAAGCGTGTTTTCCTAACATGTTGCTCCTCTGGTTGCTTAGAGTTTAGAAGTCGGAAAGAGATGCAGGGGTGCTTTAGTCTGTTCGCGGATATTCATGTCGCTCATTGAACTGGCAACACTGCGACATTTTCTTTCTTTGGTTTGGTCAAGCATGGTAGTATTCGTTGCACATTGCTCGTAGAGGCGTTCGTGACTAAATATACAGGCATGTATGCAAATCTACACGCATGGCTTCTTTGTAGACATGAGGCCGTTTATCTGCGCACATTATCATTGTTCTTAACAAGACAGAGAATTTAGTGCTTCACAAAAAACGAAGAAAGCGTCATAAAGCATTCAATTAGGAAGGAATAAATGGAACATTTAAAAAAATGACAAATACATTTCAAATACCAGTCGTTAAGTCCGCGATGGAGATAAATCATATTGAGCCTAATTGCACAACAAAGCAGAGACGGACCTCATGACATGTTGCTATTGAGCAGTATTCTTTGTTAATGCCGCAGAGCCTGTGTGCGCAAGTTCTGTATCGCATTCTGTGCTTTCGCAAGTTGCTTGCTTTATAAATTTTGCGGCTACTTGTAATCTTTAGTTATGTCACTCTGTTTCCGCTTTTGACATTTGGAAGATGGACAGCTGGTGTTCCGGAATCTCGTTTCAAAGCACTGGGCTCTCGTGTATTGCGAAACGTTCACACTGGGTCTTGGTTAGCGCAGATTGTGCGGTCTCAACTCACTGCTTCGGAAGAATGGCGATTGAAACTTTCAGAGCGCGCTCGTCGGATTGGGCAAGACTGTATGGTCACGCAATGTTCAGCAATAGTCGAACTAACTTCATGCTTGAAACACACAACGCCACCGGAGACAGTATAAGTATATTTCAGTGTTCTCACAATAACAAGACTAAAAATCAAAGAATCACAAGAAAATGAATGGAACGAGGGCAAGAGGTTTCCATAGGACAAGCGAAAGAAAGCGCTCAGTATCACCGTCAGAAAGAGTCATCACTTTTAAAGACCAAAGGTTTTTACCGCGACTTGCGGCGCTCAATTTGGGGAATCGTTTTGATAAAAAAAATTGTTTTTTATCAAATCGTAGTCCTGGTGCAGTTTCGCGTGCCCGTGAATATCAACAAAGAAAATATGGCAGACGTGAAGAATAGGGGCAGATTGCGCGTTAGCTCTTTATACTCAGATGACTAATTTTCGCGGGTATTGAACACCCTTATAAAACTCATAAAAGGGCAAGTCTCTAAGTTCTGCTGGAAGCATCCTCGGCAGATCTCATGCATTGTGGGAATCAATATGATGCGAAACAGTCGGCGAGTTGCAGCCGGTGCGGGTTTTTTTTCTTCAGCCAAGCGTTACGAGGTGGATCGACACCATTGTGTAAATTGAGTGATTGCCTGCATATATTCTGCTCATCAGGCACGTTGGCTATGCAGACGGGTGAAGTGTAGTTCCTAGTGAGACATAACGTCGACATTCACTTCAGAGCAGAGATGTCATTTTCATCGATACGAAGTGCAAGTGCACGCTATGGTGCAATGTTGTGCATTTCATAAACATCACTCGCAGTCATATTCGTGTAACGCTTGAGTCGACCTTGCGGAGTGATAGGTGCACATATGTATCGTTTAATGCAATGATTTAAAAGTGGATAGTCAACAAAGCAAACACAATTGGTGTTGTCCATACATCAGGCTTGTGTAGGGTCTTTTTCCTCATTAGCCTAAAGCACAGCGTGGATCTGTGGTGGAATACTTAACTGCCACGCAGAAAGCCTGGGCTCGATTCGGGCCGGAGTCGGCATTCTTTTTCTTATTCGTACCTTTTGTCGGGATATTTCACCGATCGACAGTGCCGCCAACCCTGGCAGCGCGTCTATTGCGACACCGGCCCGTTCATATTGCTGCGTTGAGTCTTACAATATTTGTCTTGATGATTGACTGCGAATCACCTTTGGCGCATACCCACATACCATGGGCCGCGGTGTTCCACACTTGACTGATGAAAATGATATCATAGCGTACGCGTCAGGGAAGTCAACCTATCCAAGTCATGGCGTGGAATTGTGTTAGTGATACACTGACGTCCTCCAATACATGTTTTGGTATACCACGTTAAGAAAACGGCTCCCGCCGCGCATTCAGTCTCCCGATGTCCCTAATTTGGCAGGTATGAAACTTTTCGTCGCGTAGCTACATCCGTATATGAATCAGCCACGACAGATCACGAAAGCTTCTCGTGACATCCCATTCACCGATAGAAATAAAACTGGAACTAACGAAAGACGATCTTTGGAAGCTTCGGATCTAACGGTGAACTTTCTATTTCCTGACAGGTGCCAATAGAGTTCAATGTTGTCTTCAACCTAAATTAAGGAAAGTAATTTGGCTCCAGAGCTGATTTAACAAGGGTTTGTCTCGAATAAATGAGAAAATCTGAGTATTCTTTTCTAATTTTTGCACAGGCGGGTTTTTCTTGGAGCGAGCATTCTCTGTAAATGTCGAGTTACAATGTGCAGGCTTTCTAGTCGCGACCCTAGTTTTATTATGAGAAGGCTACACATCGCGCTTTTGCACGAAACCATGGACCCCACCAATCGGTATTGCTCTTCAATAAGGTTGAAAGCTGGGCTAGTTGGTGACTGATCATTGTACCTATATGATGAAGTCTCTGTCCCCGTCTAAACTGCGCTACTTCACCATATAGGTATTGCTCTTGTGTACCAGATGGCGGTAACGGCGGCGGTGTTTTATTGTCTCTGTTACCGCTCCCTCAGGAGCACTACAGCGGTTGCTTTCGTTATTTCACGGCTTATGCAAACGACGGCACTGATCGCCTCCTCGAAACATTCGCGCTCGTTGGCTTGCTCGCGCAATCGCTGTTTTTGTTTCTTTGTCTTCAAATATGGGCAGCCTATGACAGCTTCACGTGACCGTGTCGCTCGTTTGCACCGGCCAGACATAGCATGCTGCACGCTGGGGCCACCCTCGTGGACTTTCAACACGGGCAGGCATGATTCGGCGGCAATTACAATGCAGCGTTAGCTCTGCGTGTAGCTACGTTAAAATTATTAGATTTTGAGGCAGCGAAACATCTATGCCCGATTTTCCGAACTCTCCAATTTGACGTAAAAAATTGAATGGAATCGCAACATCGTTCAATGGAGTTTCAACTCTTTCTGTTCAGCAAAAAATGTCTTCCATAGAAGCATTTCACCACCGCACTGTGATAACCACAGTCATTTATGCATGGTAGACCCAGCGGCAGATAACAAACACAACTTGCTAAAAATTGAACAATCGCTCCTGGAGAATAATATACACTTAAAAAAATTACACGCCACTTTCGCTATCGCCAGGGCAGGTGTGCATTCTACTGAAGACAATGTCGTTGTCATGTCTCTATTTTAGTGTGCCACTCTGTTATAGAGTGTGATCAAAATACTGCGCTACAGTTACTGGGACATAAAAAGTAAGAAAGGACACACGTTACAAAGTGGACACGACAAGTTTTGCAACGTGTGTCCTTTCTAACTTTTTATCTCCCAATAACTGTAGCATAGTATTTTAATCAAGCAAAACCAACAAAGCCCATTACCTCATTTTGCTGTCTGTTATAGAGCTTATGGCTAAGAGTGGCTTCCAGAAACTCATATTCGTTTCGAATAGGGCTGGCCGACTATGCTCTTTGCTACGCCTGCGGTACAGAGGAGACTTTACAGCATATCTTCTGCGACTGTCCTCGCTACGCTGTGCAGAGACAATCCCTCTAAATCGCTCTCGCTCGTCTTGACAACAGAAAAATGACGCTAGAAGCTATTCTCCAATGTCATCCCGAAAAGTAATCGAGAATTCAAGCAACCAAGGCATTGCTAAAATTCCAAAGGTAAACAGACTTGCACGAGCGGCTGTAGACTCCTAATGATGCTGTATGTCGCACGAGACTGCCACTCTGCGATATGACGTTATGTGTGTGCGTGTGTGCTCCGCCCCTATTTCTCTCTCTGGTTAGCCTTCTTTTAATCCCCCCCCATTCCTTTCTTTTTGTAGGGTATCATATCAGGTATGCCAAAATGGTTAACATCCCTGCCTTTACTCTTTCTCGTTTTCCTTCCTTCGTTCCTAGTATGCCGCTTAGAGCTATTCTGATCACAAAAAATGACAAAAAAAAACAGGCAAATCGAACTTCGTCACAGGTTACAGGGAGTCGAAAATGAAAAGTCGGAAGTAGCTGTATGAGGAAATCTCCCCTATACGGCGTGCCTATTTCTATGAATGTACAGTGGCCACAATGAAAATCGGTTTGACTTTCTTTTTTTTTGATCTGGAATTGCCATACTGTTCCCCGCGTTTCTCTAGTCTGTCTTATATCTATGTTCAGTACGTTTTTTCCATGCCCGACAAGAAAAGGAGACTGAATTCTCGGTTATTATGTTCAGTAAGTCGACGCGTCAATCTCGCTAGCCGGGCTGCCACAGATACTGTGTGCGCCCGCTAAAACATTCTCCGACGACGAAGCCCTCATTGAAAAGAAGCGCAGCCTTTTCGTTCACCGAACATGATATCTCGGGACTCTATCGCCATCCAAAATTTTCACATTTCCTTATGTCTTCCTTGCTCTTGCACAATGGTTAAAGCATTCGAATACTGTCCTTTTCATGATCTAATCGCATAAACGACGCAGTGCATGTTCTTAGGTTCACTAATCTAACAATATGAAGGTTGAGAAAAGTGTACCCAGGGTGTGGGTTCCCACGGCTAAGCACAGAATCATTCGAAAAATGTGGTATTCACTCTATCGATCTTTGCGCTTGACGAATGAGTAATTAATTGTGATAGCCAGTGTGATCACGTACGCAAACCGTTCTGGACACTGTCTTTAAACTCTGTATGATGGCAAGCTGATTGTCGAAAAAGAAACCCGCTCATTGTACTTTTTCTCGACAAGCATCAATTTCAAAGAAATAATTCACAGTTCCGCCGCAAGGGTGAAGGAATGAATACGATAGCAACAAATTGGAATGTCACGCGAAGCACGGCAAGCAGATCGAAACGTGCAGCGAGCTGCTCAAGCACAAAGGACGCACGAAAAGAATACACACAGGACGATCGTGAACTAACATCGTTCACAGGTCGAACCTTAACGCCCTACTCAAACACAAAGGACGCAAGAAACGTACGCACAGGTATACACAGGACGAGTGCGAACTAACAAGTGTCACAGCTGTTACTTCAATGTGCTTGAACAGCGCGCTCCTTTCGCAAACGGGGCTGCTGCAGCGAGTAAAGTGACAAAACAGAGCAGAGAAGGAACAAAATGAATGACAGGGCAACCGCTCCATTCGCCGCTTACATCATGAAAAAACATGGCTGATCCCTCGGTCGTAGGAATCGGTATAACACGGAAGTGAAACGTGTCTTCACAGAGGTAGTTGAGCGTTTATTGTGCATTAGTTCGCCACAAGGGCGAAGGAATGAATGCTACAGCAACAAATTGTAATGGCACGCGGAGAACGGCGAGCAGCTCGAAACTTGCAGCGCGCAACCTCAAGCAGAAAGGACGTACGAAAAAGGGCTTATGAAATTAGCATACACAGGACTAGCGCGGACTAACTGTCACAGCTCGACACTTAACGCGCGCTTCTCAAACGCAAAGGAAGACGCATGAAACGAAACGCACAAGTATACATAGGACAAGCGCCAGCTGTCACAATTGTTACTACGTGTGTGAGCAACGCGCACCTTTCGTAAACGCGGCCGCTGCGGCGAGCGAAGTGACCTTCATGCACTCTTTAACCACTGTAACTTCAAAGCAAACTTGCGGTGGAGGCACAAGACGTACAAAACGCCCCAATCACGCTACAAGCGCGCGCTCACGAGCGACCACGGCCTGTGGAGGCGCGCGCGCTTCGCAACGAAAGGAGCGAAAACCTTTAGAGCGCATCCTCCTGGCCACCTTCACGCCGTTTTGCTAGTAATGACGAAAACGCGCTGAAGTTGCCGAGCTCGGAGGACCGCCAACGGTATGTGGTGTTCATTAATAGCTCGCCGTTAGTACACTGGAGAACGTATGCTCTGTGGCGTAGTGGTTTCACGCCGCGCGCTGCGGAGCGAGAGGTCGTAGGTTCGAAGCCCGGCAACGGAACTCTTTCTTCTAGATTTTCTTTGCAATCGGTTAGTTTATTTTTTACGTCATATCCGTGACGGAAATACGTGAGTAGAGCCGTGGTGGACGCCGGCATAAAACACTTTCGTGTTAAAAAACAAGCTAAGCATGCGTAATTGCTAGAGAATAACGAGCAACGACAACTTTCGTAGACACGGTGTTTGAAACTTTAATCGTGGTGTTCTATAAAAAAAAAACTTCAAAGTTGTTCAATATTCTATCGGAAGAAACGGCGTTTCCATGGCCGTCCAAGGCCCTGAGAGGCACTGGGAATACTGTACACTATATGTATATGGACCAGTGTCTTACAGCCATTGGGAACAATGCTGGAACATTGGGGAAAACTGGGCGTGCTGTGTGGGTGCTCTGCATATCTCGTTTCGCAAAAATAGGGATGCGCCATGTAACTCATGAAATTTCGCCTTGAGGGAAGCTCCCATGGTGGAACCTACTCGTTTTTCCATGTTGCTTTTTAGTGACTCCTCCTGGTACAAATGGTAAAAACTCAGAAAATGGTTGTCGGTAGGCATTTGATCTTCAAGCGCAGCCAAGGCGAACGGTGGCGAACTACCTTCAGCAAGCACTAGTTGGCGCACACGTGAAAACAAACATCGCCTCAAGGTGAGTCTTTCGTGACGCGACCGCCAGAGGCGCTGGCTGCATCTAAGTTCACTGCGTGTTCGCGCCTAGAGCGCCGACGGCTCCGAGCAGCGTCTGTGTAGAGCAGCACGTTTGATCCCTTGTCGCGGGTGTGATCGAAAAGTGTAGACTTCTGGTAGTCCTTGCTTAAACCATGACCAGTAATAAGGTTTCTTCTCAGCAAACCAATAGTCTCTTCTTTTCCAAAGGTTAGCACACCACTGTATCGCCCGACAAACTTGGTTTAACCATGTCCAACGACTCCAAATGTTAAGTTAATTTCTTTCTTAACACTGTGTGAATGCTGCGAAAGTTATGAGCATATGCAAATACTCAAAAACTTGAATTAATTCGTCATCCTGGGATAATATATTGTACAGAACGAGCGCTTTGGCAGAACAGTGAATATTTAGAAAGCGAGTTGTCGTACACGAAATAAATAAGCATGTTCTTCGAAATCACCAAATGTCGTTTTGCGAACCGCTGAAGCCGAATCGGACAGATAGAAGCAGACCAGTCGTGATATTTATGGGCGCTTTAAAAAGGTAAAGTGGGGGGTTGCGTGAAAATAATTGAAGTCACTACGGTTGCTTGACTATGCTCGCCAAAGCTATGGACGAGTACGCATGCTAAGTAAAATCATTGCAGCGGGATTATTGAAAGCTCTCGTTTCGAAGTTGTTACTAACCTGGCTTATCTAATGCGGCGGAAAGACAAGGCAAATGTCAGACAGAGAAGAGAAGTCCAGAAACAACGTCGCTGTATTTCGATTTTGGTCTCCCCAGTCGACGGTGAGCGTTTCCTAATTGATTTTTCCGCATAAAAGAAATTGAAGATATGCTCATTTACTTGAGCATGCGGCAGGGTATGGATTCACCACATCACAGTTTTCGAATTTCATACACGGCCAGGACATCTTCTGTTCACAGTCACTATCTGAAACATAAAATCGCAGAGTTCAAATGTTAGAGAAACAAAGAAAAATCGTGACAGCGAAGGCAGCAGTATACAAGGATGCACAGCGGCGCAGCGCGCTGGTCATCGACCGCGTAATCTGACGAAAGAACGAGACCCGAAAGGGCACTCAAAGCTGCCGCTGCCGAATTCGTGCTGTGCTGATCACATTCTGGGATCTGGAATTTCCCACAGTTATTTATGGGTCGCGACGACCATGCCGTTTATTGGCGTTACGTAACACGCGTGGGCAGCCCTCTTGTTTCATTCATGATGGAGCATGCCACCTCGCATTTGATACTCTACCTTCATTCTTTTTCGCATGACGTCAGGTTCCATATCTCTCTTTCTCGCTGTTTTTATCGCAATGTACAAAATCGCAGCCTCGGCATAGGTCGTAAACTTATGCGTGACGCACAGCCAGTGTATTCCCGCGAGAATTCTTACGCCTTCCTGAAGTGTGAGGAGTCGCATGGATGATCATATGCAATACGATAGAACATTCAGCTGAAAAGAAACCACACTGTATAAATCAACGCCAAGCATTTCTCCTCGAGGAAACCTTGTGGATTATGCAGTTTCGTCGAAGGCGTTTCTTGCATCGTGACGTAGGCACAAGCGGTCTTCTTGCAAGTTGCGGAGCTTGTGTTGAAACTACGTCTTTCAACATTGAACTCACTGTCGAGAAGTCATCGGATGTGTTTGCTGCGGACCATCATGCCTGAAAACAAATATATATGCTAAAATTAGCAGAAAATGACAACACGAACCACACAAAAAACTGAGAAGTGTTCTCTGGAGTAATGTGTTTGATGGGTTCAGAAAAGCCGCCGTATACTGTAGACGGTAAGATGATTAAGTCCACGAGGCGCTTCATATGGCTGGATTTTGCATGCTCAGTGGTAGCGGCAGCATAGTGAAAGAAATAATCATGGGTCTAGTGAAGCCTTTATACCGAAGATGGAACGCGTTTATTTACAAGATGTGCAATGCACAGGTGTAGCTCAGCGAAGCAGAGTTGATGATGATAGAATTTTAAGGCGCATATGAGGACAGACACAAGATAGAACAAAAAATAAGGCACTCTGTCCCGTGTTCTATCTTGTGTCTGTCCTCATTTGCGCCTTAAAATTCTAATATGAACGTGTACCGACTTGCCCAACAAAAAGTTTTACTAAATGATATTTGATGATGATGATGATGATGGCTCTACCATGGCTCATACCCACTTAAGGGGTTTCGCTAAGTATTGATTATATGAATTTTTTTGACATTTCAAGTATTAAATATTGATATCAAAAAGAAGAAAAGACGTACATAAAAACAGGAAGAGTGCAATAATTGTTCACATCAGACACTATATTCACGATATTGATTAGAAATTACAGTAACAGACAAAACAGAAATACAAATTTTCTGTTTTGAGATCAGTCATTACTACTGTAATAATACTTATACAAGTAGGGATAACACTTATACAAGTAGGGATTTAGAGTTGCATTCCTTTTGTTTCATGAAGGTAACTACTAACGGCATCAAAAGGATTCATGTGGCTGAAACCCAGAGCTGAAGCATCAAAGGTAAGTACATTGGAATTGTGAAGCTCAGCCTCAGGTTAGCAAATGGGATAACAAGAAGGATTTTTCTTAGTGAACTGTAACGGCGACATGACAAATGATAGTGTTCTATTGATTCCATTTCTAAACAAAAGTTGCATAGGGCAGGGGTGCAACAGCTGCGCCAATTGCGCCAAATTGATACAATTCCCCGTTTTTGCGCCGAGCTGCGCCAAAACCATGATATTGGCAAAAATTGCGCCACGCTGCGCCAAAATGCCCGACCAGCCTCAAAATTTTCTCAGTTGCGCCGATTTCAGCGAGAAATAGAGGCCACGTTGGCTACCTGCAGTTTGCGTCATCAATCAATCCTCGCGCGCAGACCCTAACCCTAAATCACGGTGTGCTGCAAGCGTATGCCGTGTTTTTCGCGCGTTAACAAACTCTGCGTGCCGCAAACACCGGCGTTGCCGGCGACCACGTTGGATGCCATAGCAACGGCACATAAAACATTTTTCTGTCTTCAAGTTGCGTCGTCCCGGCAATAGGTATCCGGTGCCGTCTCCGGGCCAACGGGCACGCGCCGTTGTTACTTTATCTGGTCGAACGCGCCTTGCAAGCGAGCCGAGAAGTTGTACCCTAAACCTAACCCCGTCGTGACAGAAAAAAAATTGGCCGCGTATCTGCGTGCTTCGCTGCAAATGTCGTCGAAAGACGATAGTCTTGTGCCGACTGCACTGCATGAGCGGCATGAGTACCACAATTTAATAGCTGGGCTAGCCGCTGGGCTCGTTTTTCGGACGTTTTCCGGGCGCGCTTAGACGGACGCCGGCGTTTCTCCGCTGAAATTTGGTCGTCGGTCTTTTCTCTGCGTTCTCTGATCATGTCTTGTACAGTGGGTCGTATTTCATCAAGCGGCCATATATGTTTTGCCTTGCCTGAGACAGCGCTCTTCTACGATGAATCAGCCGCATCTGGCTGGCATTGATAAAACAGAAGAGGACGCCATCTACAGCGCTACCGGGGAACATCGGCTTGTGTTGAACAATGCTGCTGCCAGGTGGCAGCACCACAGCCAGCCACAGCGTCGAAGTTAAAATCACTGGGCGGAGACTTGTTTTTTAAATGCGAATGCATTTCATAGTCGGGCTATGTCAGGCGTCCAGCGTTGGCGTTGGCGTTGTCCGCGGAGGAGGAGGAGGAGGACAGGTTGAGGAGGTGACCACCCTTACTGCGCATGCGCAAACCCTTTCAAAAAAAATAAAAATAAAAAACCTCCTCTTTCCCTCTCTCTCCTCTAGGCATCCCTCCCCGCGGCAACCACACCCTCACTGCGCATGCGCCTCCCCTCCTCTCTCCCCTGCTACGCTCCCCCCTCTCTCCTCTAGGCATCCCTGCCCGCGCCGTCCACACTCCCCACTGCGCATGCGCGTCCCACCTCTCTTCTCCTCTCCTACGCTCCCCCTCTCTTCTCTAGGCATCTCTGCCCGCAGCGTCCACACTCCCACTGCGCATGCGCGCCCCCCCCCTCTCTCTCCCCCTCTCCTACGCTCACCCCCCTCTCCCTCTCTCGCCTCGCGACGCCGACACAAGCAGCGTCTGCTAGCGAGTTTCTTGGTTGAAAAAACCGACTGCTCGCGCTGCACAACCGTTCACTGGCCACCCCGTATATATGGCAATGAATCTTGACCTCCAAGGTGGTGCCGGTGGGAGATTTCTCCTGTGCGTTGTTGAACAATAAAAATTCGCAGCGTGCGGGTGAACTAAAAGCGGACTGCGGCGGAGCTCGGCGGAGCTATACATGAAAAAAAATTTAAAAAATAAATAAAAACAATTAAAAAAAACAAGAAAAAGCAAAAAAAAGGGCGCTGCGCCTTGCTCCCGACCGGGCTGCAGAAATCAGGCGCCTTTTCCTTCTTCGAACCACAACCACCATATATAAATGGAGTGAAGCGCGCGCGAAATGCATTCGCATTTCCTCACGATTCCCTTCGGGGGAGGTGGGCGCATTTTTTTTTACACAGCAGCGCCGCGTAATAAACACTAGGATCTTTATAATTACGTATCTATAGATTTTGTTTTCAAAGGAACACTGTGAATAGTACTAAGGTATTGATGTTGTGCCTCAGGTATGCGTAATATTTGATTTTTAATTGCCCACGCTCACCCGTATGAACACATGCTTCTTGGTCAAGATTGGAGGTTTTAAGGCAGGGGGTTAAAGTTTGGCCAGCTAGCTGAATCGTGTGACGTGCCGACAAACAGACAAACAGACAGACAGACGGACAGACAGACAGACCAAAATTTCTCCGTTTAGGTATCCCAAGAAAGACTATCGTCTTTAAAAATGCCCCCCAACTCCCCGAAGGGAATCCTGAGGAAATGCGAATGCATTTCGCGCGCGCTTCACTCCATTTATATATACGTGCGAGCGAGCGGACGAGAGTGTGGGGTGCAGGGAGGAGAGAGAGCGAACGGTGAGAGAAGGAGCGGCGAAGCACTGCACCTACCCTCTGCTGCACTCTCCACACACGCGGGAGCTCCGCCGAGCTTCCGCGATGTGAGCGCTCTCACACACCAGAGTGCGCTCCTTCTCTCCACTCACTCTCCGCTACTCCGCCCGCACCACCTGCTCCGGTTGCTAGGGGCGAGGATAAGCGCGCGCGCCCGCAGCTGTTGCTATGGGAGAGGGAGTGAGAGCGGAGAGATAAAAAATTACACCATCTTCCGCTAAAGGGAACCATGTGTAGATGTGAAGCAGCGGGCGCTAACGCTTACACCGGCGGCGGCGTTGACGCTGGCGCTCATCGCAGCGTTGCGCAGGAGAGAAAACTGGGGATGCGTAAAGCACGCAGCGATGGAGCGGTGCTTCCTACTGGAACATGCCAATCGCTGCTAATGTGCAATGAGAGACAGAAGACTCCGACTGGACACAGAGACTCGCAGTCGGCTTTTAGTTAACGCGCACGCTGCGAATTTTTATTGTTCAACAACGCACAGGAGAAATCTCCCACCGGCACCACCTTGGAGGTGAAGATCCATTGCCATATACACTCACAGAAGTTGAGGGAGTACTTGAAGAGCAGGGCAACTGCATTACTCTCGCCAGAATTCTTTAACTCCGTGGGGGAGTAGCGCAGAGTTAGCCGCCGAACGTACTCTTTCCTTGAAGGAAGAGTAAAAGAGGCTGCGAACGCTCTGCTACTCAGACGGAGTTCCCAATCTATGCAACTCTCGTGCCGATGCGGCGTGAATGGGGTCTGGTACTCCGTCCTTAGCAATGTAGCGCCTGCATCTGACCATGGCGACGCCTCAAAGCAATATAACTGTCTCGTAACCATACGCCTTTGAGCGTAGACGCCACAGATGCAAGTTTATTGCGTCAACTTAGTAGAATAACTTTCAGTGATAACAAAAGTATGGTTTTGTGATTGAACGTTTGATTCCGAAAACGCCAACAGCGGCACCTTAAAGCAAGGAGCAGCGCCAACTTCTAACTCGTCGCCAAAAATTAGTTTATGGCACAGGCTAATTGCCACTAGAGTAACGTGGACACTCGAGACATTCGTTAAAAAAAAAAACAAGAAAAACTGCCTTACAAAAAAGAAAAAAAAAAAGACTTCACCAGCAGAATTCGACCTCGCCACCTCCCGATTACCAGGGGAGTACTAGCTCTACCACCACGCAACGTCTCACAGCGCTGACTACACCGTAAACAAACTGGTGAAAACAAAACAAGCCGTTTCGCTTCACGGGTCGCGTTCTGAACACAGATGCGATTGTCTTTCCCAACTAAACCTTGCGTCTTCATGAGATTAAAACTGCTGCCAGCCACGCATGACATGCGGCTATGGCCAACAGCGCCAACTTTCGTTCAGAATCATAACATGGAAAACAAAATATACAAAAATTACAAGGATCTCGGGCGGATTATCAGCTGTTACTGCCGAGTACAAGAGCCGTTTCTCGCTCTTTCCGTTGGTTGACGTGCACAGAAGCTTTATGTCGACTGTAATGTCGTTCGATAAGTACGCGCGTATTTGATTGAATAATCTGTATTTTCTTGTGCAAGCGACGATATGCTAGTGCAGCAGCTGTGTCAGTGTGCAGATTTGCATAGCTGCAACTATACCTAACCGATCGCTAAAAATCAAATTGAATGCGCAGGAAAGTATGCCTTCATGTTACTTCAATAAGGCGTACCAAGTGACAAGCCTGTGTTTTCACGTATGAGTCAGCGAAGTGCCGGGGAGTGCGCCCGGCGGTTATCTGCGGCGGCCTATGTGCACTGGCTGAAAGCGCGTCGCATCGACGCTCATCGCTCCTTGTGCGGACACCGTACGCAAGAAACAATGGTTCAGTCAGGTTAATCGATGCCAAAGCTGTACTGTACAGTCATTATTACTGCGCGGAATCGCGTATCATTAAGCCCAGAAGCGCCGATGACATGTAGATGAACTCGGCCGGTACACTAGGCCTACCTTCGCTGGCCCGATCTCGGCGCAGGCGGCCTGTGTGCACTGGCTGAAAGCACGTCGCATCGATGCTCATCGCTCCTTGTGCGGACACCGTACGCAAGAAACAATGGTTCAGTCAGGTTAACCGATGCCAAAGCTCTACTGTACAGTCATTATTACTCATCGGAATCGCGTATGATTAAGCCCAGAAGCGCCGACGACACGTACACGGACTCGGCCGGTAGGCTAGGCCTACCTTCGCTGGGAGTCGTACTCGTACGGGTCGTATTTGGTTGGCCCGATCTCGGCGCAAGTGGCTCGCGAAGGTTGAGGTTTGCGCATTTTTCAAGCCTCTTACTATCCCATTAAAGTGTAGCCGAGGTAAGCAAAACTGTAAGGATTGCCAGAGATGCGCTTGAGTTGTAGTTTTGCCGACCGGCGTTGTTTTTCTGGCGTACTTGTAGTACATGCCGCAGCACCGCAAATCGGATCGGACGCCGGATCGTAACGTTCGTAGATAATTCCTCGGCCAGCTCTGCTGAAAGATTGTCCCAACTATATTTGTAAGCGCGTAGCTACAGCCATAGGCGTGCGCACGAGGGGGGCAGAGGGGGGCGGCCGCCCCCCCCTAGTCACCTGAGAGAGGGGGGGCGCAAATTCTGCCCCATACATTGACTTAATAGGAAGGGGGGGGGCGCTGCGATCAACCTTCGCCCCTCCCTGCCCCCCCTGAAGGGGAACCCTGCGCACGCCTATGGCTACAGCTCCCAGACTTAGGCATTAGCGGCTGAACTACATTGAGCCGATATGACAGAATGCCAGCTGATAATTGAAACTTAATGAAAATTGCGTTGATTGTTATGTAGTTTTATAGTAAAAGGCAGACGTGCCTACAGTGATCCCAACGATCACCAGATACTTACACGGGCTCGGCGTATGTTTGTCTTTCAATACGCACAATAGAGATGTTGCGCCACCGGCACTAGAAGGGGGCCAGACATCATGGGTATATATACCGGTTGCTGAACTTAAGGTTGTCCGTAGCGCGAGCGGTAATGTTCAGTGTTGCTGTGTTGTGTACGATTGTAATGTGTGTGCCGATGTCTGTCCCGTATATGTGACGTAAGCTTAAAAAATCTCAGCCTGTTCACTGTTAGATTGTAAAAAATGCTCGACAATTATTTTTTTTTTACATTAGTCCTAGCAGAAAGAGTTATTCTACTCTTGGAGGGAGTTGATGCACTCTAGCCAGACCAGATTATAAAATTCTGTGAGAGAGTAGCGTAACACCCGCAGAGAGTGTATGCACTCCATTTCAGAAGCGTGACTTTACTCTGGCGAGAGAGCTTGTTCACTCTCGCTCAGCCAGAGTACCAGAACTCTGTCGGGAGAGTGTGCCTACTCTGTGCAACAGAGAGTTCTCAGCACTCCTGAAAAGAGAGTGAAATATGGGACAAGCGTTTACTCCCGCAAAGGGAGTCGCTAGCACTCTCTTGGGGCTGTGAGTGTATACGGGGTGGCAGAGAACGGTTGTGCAGCGCGAGCAGTCGGTTTTTAAATGCGAAGCATTTCTTAGCGAACTTCGGCGACTTTGAGCGTATCTATCTATCTATCTATCTATCTATCTATCTATCTATCTATCTATCTATCTATCTATCTATCTATCTATCTATCTATCTATCTAGCCGCCTACGACTTTGTGCTCTCAAGGCCGTATCGTTAATGCGATTTATACCAAAATTGGTATGGCATAACATGACTGTATGACGATCATGAATGACTGGTCATATCATGAAAATCATGATTAACTTGTCATGAAAAGTATGATTTATACGCCACGGCCATAGTGCTCCTGAGGCCGCTTTCTTAACTTCATATTTCCAAAAATTGGTACGATGAGACATTTCTACATGACCAACATAAATGACACGTGGTTATATGAAAATCATAACCTGCATGTCATCAACAACATGATTTACATGCCACGCTCATGGCACGCTGACGGCCGTTTCGCTAGCTTGATATACACCAAATTTGGTATTGCGTGACCTGACTGTATGAAGAACATAAATGCCAAGTGGTCATATGGAAATCATGACATGTCATGTGCAACATGACTTGCATGCCACGCTCATGGCAACCTCGCGGCCGTTTCGCTAGTTTGATTTACACCCAATTTGGTATTGAGTGGCATGACTGTATGACGAGCATAAATTACAAGTGGTCATATGGAAATCATGACATGTCATGTGCAACATGACTTGCATGCCACGCTCATGTTACTGCCGTGGCCGTTTCGCTAGTTTGATATACACCAAATTTGGTATTCAGCGACGTGATTGTATGACGAGCGTAAATGACAAGTGGTAATATGAAAATCATGACATGTCATGTGCAACATGACTTGCATGCCACGCTCATGACACTCTCGTGGGCGTTTCGCTAGCTTGGTATACACCAAATTTTAAAGTCGAAAGCCTTTAATGTCTCATGCTCACGTCCATCCGCCCGTCGGTCCGACCATCCAGCCGTGCCCTGGCACGGTGCCAGGTGGGCGCCGGGGCGCGCGAACAGACGCCGGTCGCGTTGGACTCTACAGTGCTCGCGCTTTCCTTACGTAGCGTCACTGTGCCGAGCGTCGATAATCATGCTAGGAGGGAGACGCGCGCATCACGTTCCATTCTGACCGACCCCGTCTCAGTGGGCTCAGGCGTTCGAGGAACCCACTTTGGAATTAACAAAGTGTCCGTCAATTTAAACGCTGGAACGCGGATGGCGTCTGCACGATGCGCAAAGCGCGAGAATACGAACGCATGTGAAACGGGAGCAGATTGGTCTCGCGTCTCGCTGCGATTCGAGGTAAAAGATTAAGCGAACTTAAGTAGCAGGTCGTAACATGAAAATCTTGGCATCCGTGTCATCTACAATGCCATTTACATGCCACGTTCATGGTGCGCTTGCATGCAGTTCGCTAACTTGATATACACCAAAATTTGTATTGCGCGACGTGACTGTATGACGAACACAAATGACGGGTCCTAACTTGTAAATAACGACATGCATATTATGTACAGCATTATTTCCTTCTTACTGGCTGCTTCGCATTACATCAATTCCCACAGTGCGTGGGATCTGCCGGTTTTTTCAACCAAGAAACTCGCTAGCAGACGCTGCCTGTGTCGGCGTCGCGAGGCGAGAGAGGGGGAGGGGGGAGCGTAGGAGAGGAGAGAGAGGGGGCGCGCATGCGCAGTGGGAGTGTGGACGCTGCGGGCAGAGATGCCTAGAGAAGAGAGGGGGGGGAACGTAGGAGAGGAGAGAGAGGTGGGACGCGCATGCGCAATGGGAGTGTGGACGCCGCGGGCAGGGATGCCTAGAGGAGAGAGGGGGGAGCGTAGCAGGGGAGAGAGGAGGGGAGGCGCATGCGCAGTGAGGGTGTGGTTGCCCCGGGGAGGGATGCCTAGAGGAGAGAGAGGGAGAGAGGAGGTTTTTTATTTTTATTTTTTTTAAAGGGTTTGCGCATGCGCAGTAGGGTGGTCACGCCGCACACCACCACCACCGGATTAAGCTTCGCCATAAGATACTTCACATCTAACACCTGCCGGCGCTTACCTCCTCAACCTATCCTCCTCCTCCTCCTCCTCCTCCGCGGACAACGCTGGACAACGCTGGACAACGCCGGACAACGCCGGACAACGCCGGACAACGCCGGATGCCTGACATAGCCCGACTAAGAAATGCATTCGCATTTAAAAGAAAAGGGTGGTGGTGGGGGGGGGTCCGTAGCGGTGTTCGAAAATTTCCTGGCCTTGTTCTAACCCGTGCCGAACGCTGCTTAAGCCACCTTCGCCGCAGTACACCGGTGCCGTGCGGAAAAGCGTAGTAAGATTTGGAAGGGGCTGTTGGCACTAGTCACGGGACAGCACATTTTGTTGAATTACTCATGCGTGTATACGCCGCATACTTGTGAGTACTAGCAGGGTTGCTGACGCCTAAAAAAGTTACTGGCAATCATTTGGAGCAGTATATGACATCTCTGCAGCCCTAAAGAAAACTAACAAAACTGTGTGCCAGCTTTTTTTTTCGCCACCCCTACTCCACAGTTTTACGAATCCCCCGAATTTCAAGGTCGCCAGCTTGGCAGATCCACATTTGAATTCACAGGGTCTGTCAAATGATTTGACAGGTGCGGCAAATGCTAATGTGGACTTTATCATTGTTTGTCCAGTGGGGTGGTTGAAAATACTGCTTATTGAAATAGCAGTGCTCATGTTCACTCTGCACGATTTAGGTGATGTTGAATGGTTTGTACATCTTATTTTTAAATGTAAGCCTTTTTTATACTGCTCCAAGTTTGGTCTTTCGTGATAAAAAATTCATGTTTTTTTCCTTGTAACCTGCTCCAAATTTGGATTTTAGTGCTCCAAAAGTAATATTTTGCTGCTCCAAAAATTGCTCCAAATTCTATTTTGGCTGTTGCACCCCTGATAGGGGCGATACCGCCAAACCAGCCCTTTGTGCATACAGATTTAATGGAGACACACGACAAAGTAATCTAGTTAATAGGACTTTCAATTGTCTAGTAGGACACCACTGGACTTTCCACAGAAATTTCAAATGTCTAAATTCTGTCCATGATGTTATTGATTCTATGGCGTCTGCATAGAGCAAAAATTTTCTATATTTTTCTATATCTTATCGCAGTTATACTGACCACTACATGAAGAACCGAAAGTGAGTCAGCCATCTCATTTAATTCTAATCCACAATGGACAGGTACCCATAATAACTTTTGCAGCTTCAGCTGCGGAGCAACTAGTGTAAGGAACGTCTTTAAGGCAATTGGATTTAAATGAAGCTGTAAGCGACGTACATACTGAGAGGGAGTCCGTAACTATTATTGCGGTATGGGGGTTCAAAGATAGCTTTGTAGTATGAAACACATCATGTGAATATATTACTCGCGAAAAAATCTGTGTTTTTTTATAAAATACGCTAAACATGCAGCATATTGCAATTTTTCGCCAAAGCCAAAAATAAAGAAAGTTAAGACTAAAATGAATAAACTATCATTGTCATGAAAGACCAGCGCCTTAAGATTATGGAAAGAACTGTTTCGTAGTAATTCCTCAGAACATTAATTTTATACAAATTATTTAGCGCGACACAGTTTCACTTGGGTGCCCAAAGTTCGAAGCACCCTCTAGGCAACACAAAATTTTTTTGCGAAAAATAACGCCTGAACAACTACTTATCACACTCACATACACCTGGACAAATTTTTTCAGCAGGAACGGAGATGGTTGAAAATTGACCTCGTACACTTGATATGGAATGACCCATATATATATATATATATATATATATATATATATATATATATATATATATATATATATATATATATATATATATATATATATATATATATATATATATATATATATACATATACGTAGATTATGAAGAGTCTGGCTTCGGTTGCCTAGAACAAAATAGGAAAAATGTATATACGCCTCTAAAAAACTGTTTATTGGTGACGTTTCGATCGGAGACCGATCTTGATGAAGATCGGTCTCCGATCGAAACGTCACCAATAAACAGTTTTTTAGAGGCGTGTATATATATATATATATATATATATATATATATATATATATATATATATATATATATATATATATATATATATGGAGAGAGAGAGAGAGAGGGAGAGACGAGAGAACTTCATTCAGACTCTGTTTCACGTGATCTTTCATATACATTGCCCCAAATAATAGTGTCTTTAGCGCATTGTTATTATTACTTTCTTAGATTACTATTATTCTCACTTCTCAACCACAAGCTTTTTTAAAGTCAGAATTTGTGGTATTATGGGGGCAGCACATTCCTTATACTCATCGTATTTGTATTTGCAACATATTGCTGAGGGGGGGGGGGGGGGTATATATCCCTGCATATACCGCTGTGCAAACAGGGGTATATAATTTGTAAGAACAAATTTTCTTCGAAAAAATGTCGGTAATTTATAACGTTAAACTACTCCGCATTGTTTCCATGCGCATTTGTCGTTAGCTGTTTATGACTGGTCAAAATTTTCTCCGTCATGCGCCCAACGCCTGCTCTTAACGCGATGAAACAAATGACGCCAATATGACCCATCGCGTAATGACCACTCATGCACGACTGCATAAAAAATACGATAATACACTATTTTCAATACGGCATATTTTTGTCCATTGGTTCTACGCCATTCGTCGAAAATTTTCGGTGTGTCATGAAATTGCGTGCTCGCAAAGCGATGTCCTGGTGGTTTTAAAATGACGTGTGCACACTAAACAGCGCACTACTCTGCTGAACAATACCTAAACACTTTTGGAGTAGCCGGGCCAAGGTCTTATTCTGTATGTAATTCAAGAAGGCTGCCCGCCAAACACATTGGCGATGGCTTCTTATAGCAGCTGGCGAGACGGATCCATGTGAGTATAACAAATATTTTAAGTTGTGGTATATAGCGATGTTGAGCTGTTTGAGCGCGTATTGAAGTCTTTGAACTAATACTTGCTGAGATTAGAGAGAGAGGGAGGAAGATAAATAAACAGCGCGGTGCGTGTGAGCTTTCTTTGCCGCCCGACTTGTATTTTGCCCGATACAAGTCAATTCAAGATGACTCAAGACCATCAATTCAGTCTCCGTCGCCCGGAAAACCATGGACCTTGACCATTTCCCAGGGCCGGTAGATCGATTGCGGGAGAAGCATGAAAGTTGGGCTTACCGAGGTACTCAAGTCCATTGCCTTATTCCTCGCCTTGTTCCAAGCCGGCGCTATCACTGCAAGCTTCCATATAATAAGTAGGGCTCCCTGTTTTCGGAGTTTATTTATTTATTTTTTTTTAAATTCGGAGAGTGTTTTTCGGAGCATATTTTTGGGAGAAAATATGGTATTTATCGGAGTTTTTTTCTCGTAAATTTTGAATTCTATTATCGCGGTGTTTAATTTTGCATTATAAGTTGTTGCAATGTGCTCTTATTGATTTCATTTCCAATGACAATGCGCTGTATTCCTGCTGATAATCTCGTTTTTCCATATTTACACTTTTTTTTGCTTACTGTTTATTTCTCTGTTAATAAGGCTGTTGATGTGTACTGCTGTAAACTCGCCAAAGTATACTTCTGGGAGGCAGGAGCTAGTCAAGCTGCTTTTCAGCTTCTCCTCCCAGCCTCTCTGGCCTTCTTGATGAAAAATGAAGGACGTATTATGATTAATATTCTCTATACTCCTAAATCGCAGATGAAATGATATCTGAACACATAAACATGCGAATATAGTATGTGTATTTTTGACGTCTGGAAGGTCTGAACGCACAAACACGTGTACACTCTAAAAAAAAGGGAGCGAGAATGGAGCAACGGGCTCCGTTTCTCCTTCGGCGCAGTGACTTTCTCCCTTGCGGGCGCTTTACCCGTCGCGCCCTCTTGCGACAACCGCCAGAGGAGTAACGTTTCTCCTCCTACAGTGTTCTAGTTTCTCCTCAACCACGTGGCCTTGCGCTCGCGCGCATGCGCACGCCGAGCTACGTCGCGATTCCGTGCTGCGGAGAGTAAGCGGAGAGCGGCGCCGCGCGCCGCCCTCTGCGCTGCGGGTGTTATATTTCGCATCCTTTCGCGGTCAGTCGGCAATGTCAGATTATCCATCAAGCACTACCCGACCTCCTCCAGTCGCGTGCGATTACATGTACCTAGGACTGATGCGAGCAATGCAGGAGAGACGTTTATTCTTTTGTTTTATTGGTACAGTAACGTCTGTGCTGACACTTTTCTTTAACGCTCAGCGTGCGCGCGATGCGCCGTATACTTTCGTGTGTGTCGTGTTGTTTGTATACGTTTGCGCACTACCTGTTTGTCATGAATACACTTAACAAACAGTCTTCCTTTATTGAACACCTTAGACTGTACACAATCGATTTTTTCGGCTTCGACATACTTAGTAAGCATACGCGTTCTTATTTTTCCACGGCACTTATAGCACTCATCAATTCAGCAAGCATCAAAGTTAATTTTTTCAACATTCTAGCAAACGTGATACCACTGCACAGAGCATGCGTGAAAGCACGATGATATATAATTGCTGCAGATTTACGTGCCGCGACCACCAGATGATTACGAGGCACGCCGTGGTGGCGGACTGCGGATGAATTTCAACCTACTGAAGTTAACTTTAACGTGAACTCAGACATAAGCACACAGGTGTTCTCTGTGTTTTGCCGCCATCGAAATGCGGCCGCCGTGGCCGGGAGTCGAACCCGCGCCCTGGAGCATAGGCACGCGACACCCAACGGCTAAGCTACCACGGCAGGTAAAAGCACAAAAGGAAATGGGCAGCAAAGTCTCACCGAGCGTTTATTTCCCAGACTGGGTTACAATCATCAGTAACGTTAAACTGCATCCTAATTGCACATTTCTGAAAAATAAACAAATGACTTCTATCAATTAAGCCAAAATTCTCAAACACATGCGTTTTGAATTACGCACGTCTGCACTGAGAGTTAGCATGGAATTATGCACGCGTGCCGTATGTCTCTCGTCGACGGGATTCTGCTTTGGCGTGCGAAACTCAACACAAAATGCACTTCTAGTGACAGCTGTGCACAGCAGGTAATTACTAACACTCGCACTCACCTTTGCGAAAGAGTATTCCAAATCCAAAGTAATAGTAACCACCGCCACAGCGCTAACAAGGCAGTTGTCGCACAATGATTGCAAGTTGGCATGCCAGGCGAATACCGTGACGGATCTGTAGCAGAGTAGTAAGTAGGTGCAGCATACTAAAATATTATTGAACACGTAGTATGAGAAGCGTTCTTTTCAATAACCAGCGCGGTGTAGCCTTAGTTCTACTGATGTAATCAAGCTGCCGCGACGCCAAGAGCCCCGACATCGCTCACGAAAGAACACCGTCTGGTGCGAGGCCATCTTGTCTTGTTTCTTCGCACGACCCGCGTTGTAGCGCACGTATACACAATTCAGACGGCCGTTAACGCATCAGAAGCACTGCCATTGAAGGCCTAGCAGTCGAATTAATCCATGGCTCATCGTCATACTTGTGGTCAAAGCTTAAATAGAATGTTAACAGATGTTAACGTCAAACCACTCACGCGACGACGGCGACAGAATCTGGCTAAATCTAGCCCGCATGCTGCGTCCTCCCAGAATAACAATAAGAAACAAAGAAATCAGAGAGGGAAATTTTATCTGTAGCCGCTGTCGAGAGATGGCGCAGCCTTCAAAATGTCGTCGGAATGGTATCCATAGTTTGTGGTCGTCGCTTTCATGGAAACTTAATCAACTCTATAATTATCAGGTTCATTATTACGCAGCGTTTGGTTAAAAGCTGATTTTAGCTTAGGGATAGCTACAGTACTATTGCGTCTGCGTGCCTTGCGGTGCCGCCATTAAATGTAATAGCGTTGATAAAAAAAAAAACGTGCCACTTGTATTACTAGGGTCGGCCGTATTTCACTGACTATATAAGCGTCAGCACTTCGGATTGGGTTATGTGTAAACACGTCTGTGCGTACGCGGCTGTGGTGATTCGTTCATTCATGGTGTGGGCTGCATGTATAATAATGAATGAAATGTGTATTGAATTCAGTGAGGGTTGTGTGTACTATGTGTCTCGCAGATATAGCAAACATGTACGTACTAATGAATGTGTATGTAAATACGTTGTACCAGCCTTCCAGTGTCCTTGCGTGATCCATGAATGAGCTTGACTCGCCAATTATCCGCCAAAAGGCGACTCTGTAGTATCAACGTGCATCGCAAACGTTTTTTTTTTTTCTAGTATCGTTGAATCCCTCCAGATGGCGCCAGCTACCGCCTATTTCATGGCTGTGGTGCTCTCACCACTCCCCCTACTTCTATATTGTTGAACATCTATCTATCGAAACTATAAACTGCTGCGACGGAATTGTTTTGCTGCGATCGAGTGTGCATTTTGGAGGTAAATCTCGGGGCCTATTGCCCCGTAAACGCGTGGATAACGTCGCTACACGGTGTGAGTCTTCGATAAATAAAGACAGCAAGCCTAGCCTGTAGTCTCCGGGCGAAAACTTCTTTGCAGTATCCGTATCTTCCAGAGTGAACGCCGTCTCGCTGGCCGAGCGAAACCTACGAGTCCCGTCGTTCCGTTTCGCGAAGTTTTCACCATGCCAGGTTTGTCTGCTTGATTTTATTGTTATATCACTCGATATTAAGCACAGCGGGACCGTTTTTTGTGATTACCAGTGCCGTATACTCTTTATCAGTCGAAAATCGATGAACTCGCTAGGCCTAATCGCTTCGCTAACTTGGTGTCAGCCATCTTGATTTTGACGAGGGAGGAACCGTTCCTCCATGCAAAATGGAGAAACCGTTCCTCCATTTAGGGACGAACATCGGGGACATCGCCGTTTCTCCCTTAATGGAGAGAGGGTCGCTCCATTTTTTTTAAGAGTGTATATACACTCAAGCACAAATACCCGTATACAAAACACCTACGTTTGTTCGCATTACAACCTCAAGCTTGTTGTAACGGGCGGAAGCATACTTTACCATGTTGATGCCGCTGATGCATGAGCGCTCCTTTCGAGTGATTATTGTCAGCTTTGAAAATGCCCTTTGAACGTTGAAAATACCCTTTTAAAATTGGAGTTGATCGGCTGAATCCGAATTGCGAAATATTTTACCGGCGAGTGCTTATCGTACTTTTTCGGATTTATCCGAAAACACGGAGCCTAGTGATACGCAAGGCGAGCACATTAATCGCAAACTAAAGTGGAAACCTTCTTTAGCTCCTCCAATGCGGTCCAACTAAAACACTCAACACGTCTGCGCACTCATCGACTGATAGCAAATTGCATATACAGCACTGGTAATGCTATTCCTTTCTGATGAAAGAAAATTAATCTGCTGAAACAAGAAGAGCGTTTGATCGGTTCTTAAAACGTTTACTAGTTCCTGCCCGTATTTGCGTCAACGATTATGTAAAGTTCTGGCCAGGCAGAGAACAATAAATCCATGCCAGAGTGCTCTAACGTTAAGGAGCCCCTACTCAGCGATAGCCTTTACTGCAATGCTGTTGCGCAAAGCGCGCAAGCGTCGCATAGGGGGCTCGCACCGCAGAGAACCTACAGTGCGTGGTCGTGATAAAAGGAAGACGGTCTGTACAGCAGAAGCGTAAGACAAATTTCAGTATAAAATTAAATGAATGCTGTGTAGAAATAAAACTGATCCTCATTTCATGGTTTCCCACTGTGCAGCCGAAATTGACGACTGGCGAAAGTGGGGGGGGGGGGGGGGGGGGCTCCGCCCTTCTAACTTTTCTCAGTGGGGGGGGGGGGGGGGGGGGCTAGCGCCGCTTTTGTTCCTCCGGTAAATACGCCTATGTTCTCAAACCATACCAGCGCAGTGAAATCTGGGAACAGCCCCACGTGAGACAGCTGGTTAGCCGCATTGCAACCGTTGGATCGGCTGACCTGCTGATAGTGGCTAAGCCATTCTTCCCCATCGTCGCAGGGTTTTCCTGCGAAGGTGCGCCGCTCCCTGTAGCAGCAAGGCGACGTCCTTGCGGATGGCTACTGGTTCTCTCCGTGCGAGCTCATTTCTTGAGGTAGTGGTGCAAGCCCGCTAGTCGATGGCTGCGGCGAAGCTGGTATCGTTGCGGTTCCGTCGTTAGAGGACGGCGTCTCTCCGGTATCTCTTGGTAGTAGTAATTTCCCGAGCATCTTCCGCTAGAATTGTGACGATTGTGGCGTCGAGCCTCATTCTCCTCTTCATGGAGTTTTGGCTAGCACGTTTCAATGTGTATATGCGTACCACTACATTAGAAATACCACCGGGCTTGCGCTTACGCGGGTTGCGTTTTGTTTCTTTTTTTTTCAGACGTATATCTTGTATACCTACATGTGTACTCGACTGCTCACCCGAAGAGCGCGGTATCGAATCCCGGCCGTAGCAGCCGCATTTCGATGCAGGCGAAATGCTCGAGGCCCACGTACTTATATTTAGGCGCATGGTAAAAAGCTCCTACTGGTCGACCCTTCCGGAGCCCTCCACTACGGCGTGGCTCATAATCATAACGCGGTTTCAGCGCGCAAAATTTAAACAATTATTATTTTATAATTACCTTTTAGCTGCGGTAAGCAAAACGTGTGCGTGCGTGGTGAGTGTGCGTGCTAAATTTAGTTCTGGGCTTGGCGCGAGCATACGGGCTATAACAGCAGCTCCGCTCCCTTTTTCAGGCGCTTCAAAATGCATATGTATGGCATTCTTGTATTCCTTCGACTAAACTGCGCAGAGTTCAACATTTGGCTTGTTAAAGCATTGTGAACGATGCAACGTGTTAGCGGACTGCCTATAGTCCTCCTTTTTTCCTATCACTACTTTATATCATCTTATTTACCTCTCCGCTGTATTCTTTAGAATACATTCTAAGAAGACTTAGCTGATATACAATGAGGCTACCTATGATAACAGCGTAGTAAAGAAAGCTGCATATTTGCCTGTAGTGGACACTGTTTTAAGTATATCTCATGCCACTCTTGTTCCCTTGTACAGTATTTCAGGGATAATTAAACTAAAAGACGCTTAGATTCTTACAAAAAAATTACACCATCTCCCGCTAAAGGGAACCATGTGTAGATGTGAAGCAGCGGGCGCTAACGCTTACACTGGCGGCGGCGTTGACGCTGGCGCTCATCGCAGCGTTCCGCAGGAGAGAAAACTGGGGAGGCGCAAAGCAGGCAGTGATGGAACAGTGTTTCCTACTGGAACATGCCAATCGCTGCTAATGGGCAATGAGAGACAGAAGACTCCGACTGGACACAGAGACCCGCACTCCGCTTTTAGTTAACGCGCACGCTGCGAATTTTTATTGTTCAACAACGCACAGGCGAAATCTTCCACCGGCACCACCTTGGAGGTCAAGATCCATTGCCATATATACGGGATGGCCAGTGAACGGTTGTGCAGCGCGAGCAGTCGGTTTTTTCGACCAAGAAACTCGCTAGCAGACGCTGCCTGCGTCGGCGTCGCGAGGCGAGAAAGGGGGAAGCGCAGGAGAGGAGAGAAAGGGGGGTGACACGCATGCGCAGTGGGAGTGTGAACGCCGTGGGCAGGGATGCGTAGAGGAGAGAGGGGGGAGCGTAGGAGAGGAGAGAGAGGGGGGGGACGCGCATGCGCAGGGGGGAGTTAGACGCCGCGGGCAGGGATGGAGAGAGGGGGGGAGTGTAAGAGGGGGAGAGAGGAAGGGAGGCGCATGCGCAGTGAGGGTGTGGTTGCCGTGGGGAGGGATGCCTAGAGGAGAGGGAGGGGGGAGAGGAGGTTTTTTTATTTTTATTTTTTCTTTAATTGTTTGCGCATGCGCAGTAAGGGTGGGCACGCGGCACACCACCACCACCACCACCACCACCACCACCGGATTAAGCTTCGCCATAAGATGCTTCACATCTAAAATATAGTGTCTATAATACACGCATAATGCAGTTTCACCGCAACATACATAATGGTCGCTGAAAGGACTGCTATACTCATCTCAGTGAAAGAAGACGACAAAAAAAAAAAACGAAACGAAGCAGCACCTCCTCAATCGCTCGTGCAGATTATTGACAGACCTGAATACGGA
>JALIZH010017537.1:0-61255 GCA_030522465.1 Rhipicephalus appendiculatus
TCAGCCGTACCATCAATGGCCGCTCGCTTGTCTGAGCGCCATCCTTTATTACGTGGCTGCTGAAATATAAGTGCAAGGGACGCTTGCACCCGAGGCCAATTGGTTTGGTGAGAAAAGACAAAAAAAAGGCTACTCAGTAAGTCTGCATTGCGCTATATTACAAAGCTTGAAGCGCTGATGCTGCCAACGCCAGCGAAGCCTTGCCGCCGGCGGTCGCGGTAAGTTAGCAGGCAGCCACGGTGTCGATGATCTTTATAGAGCAAAAAAACAAGCTTCTACATTCGCCTCTGCCGAGACTCTTTGGCGGTGGATGTAGGAGTAAGCGGCAATTAGTGCGCTTCAGTGCGTTTCGTGGTAGAGCAATGATGGCTTGCGAGGCACTCATGAGGGGGGAGCCGCAATAGGCTATGTAGTCGTGGTCGGCGGGGCATAATATAGCGGTACATCGATATACAGACGCGTGTAGTGCATTGCAGCGAACGATATTAGCTTACTCTGTTGTAAGCGGGGTGACATTTCATGGCCGCATTTTTGTTGAAATTTTATACATTAGTAGTAGTAGTGGTAGTGGTGGTGGTCATCGTAGTCATCACCGTCGTCGTGCTGGTAGTAGTAAGAATCGTAGTAGTAGTAATAGTAGTGCGAGTAGTAGTAGTAATGGCAGGAGTACGAGTAACAGTAACAGTAGGAGCAGCAATACTAGTATAAGTAGTTGTAGTGGTAGTACTCGT
Organism: Rhipicephalus appendiculatus; assembly: GCA_030522465.1. Classification (NCBI taxonomy): domain Eukaryota; kingdom Metazoa; phylum Arthropoda; class Arachnida; order Ixodida; family Ixodidae; genus Rhipicephalus; species Rhipicephalus appendiculatus. Next base: position 732 of record JALIZH010017537.1, read on the forward strand.
GATATTGGTAGTGGTACTTGTAGTAGTAGTAATAGTATAGTAGTAATATAGTATTAATCGTGGCAGTGGTATTAGTAGTAGCAGCTGTAGTGGTCTTTGTCGTCGTCGTCCCCGCAGATGCGGGCAACCTCACACGCTGCTGCTAACGGGAGACGAAGCCCAGTTAAGGTGGTAGTAATGTGAGAGATGGTTCCTTAAGAGAACAGAATAAACCAATACGCACTATACTCCTAAACTATGAAACAAAGCTAACGCGTTCTTCAGGAGATTACTCTAAAGAAGTCATTTAAAACAATAGTACCTATTGTGTCCTATAATGAACAATCAGAGTGAGTCATGCATTAATGAAACAAAAAACAATGCTTCAATTTCTGATTGCGTCATTCTGGGACACATTTTTTCGAGAAGATGGTAAGTCCAGATTTGCCCATTGAAAATATGTCCGCCATATGTAATGGCGGATTCCACCATCCATCAATATGGTCGCTAATGGGGCTGGATGTGGTGGCATGTGGTGTACGCTGTAGGATGCTGGCGTATATCAGATGCTGGGCAATAACGTTGCTCAAAACGGCTTCACAGTTTCAGAACGATTGTGCCTACCTGTCGCACATAAATATGAGTATTGAAGGCGATGAAGACAGCATTGGTTCAACACAAGCCGTATAAAAAGAAAAAAGAAACTTCCATTGCTGGAATATCAACGTGCCACCTTCGGAACACCTGCGCCATGTCGAACTACGTTCCCTTTGCCGTGAAATAATATATAAACATAGGAACAGGCCGTTCGGCTTGTTCCTATGTTCCTGTGTGTTGAGTATGCATGTCGCATACTCAAGACACGCGTGATGTTCATCTCCTACTAAAATGTGAATATTTATTAAACACGAACAAAATGCTGTACGTAACGACTCGCTGATAATGGCAACACTGCTAACTTTTTTTTACGATTCGCAACCTAACTAAAAAAACAAAACAAAACAAAAAGATGAAGTGGACCGAGGATCAGGCGCAGTTTACCGGCTGTTACTACAAAATTCAATAGCCGTTTCTCGCTCTTTCCGAAGGGATACATATGCAGAGGCTTTATGTTGACTCTAATATCATTCGATAAATACGCGCGTACAATTGATTGAGTATTGTGATGTTTTCTCACGCAACTTACAGCGCAGCCGTGCCAGCGCACTGATCTGTTGCTCTATCGTTAGTTGCGACTACATAACGGCTTGGCAAAAAAGTAATGTGGCGCGCGGACAAAATATGCCATCGTAATGGTACAATAAGGCGTACCTTTTGACAATCTGAGTTCTCACATATACGAGTCACAGAAGTGCCGGTGAGTTCGACCGATGGCTGTCGGTGATTGGAGGCGTTTGCTGAAAGCGCACGTAACATCGATGCTCATGGCTTCTTGTGCCGACCGCGTACGCAATATATATATATATATATATATATATATATATATATATATATATATATATAAAGGAAAGAATTGTAAACTTAAGGGCTCGTTTGCTTTGTTAAACACAGTATTAATGAGAACTAACAGACAAAGATGCCAAGGAAAGTATAGGGGAAGCCATTAGCAGTAATTGTAATGTAAATGTGAAGAAAGGAAAGTGGACGAAAAGATAACTTGCCACCGGCAGGATCCGAACCTGCGACCTTCGAATAACGCGTCCGATGCTCTACCACTGAGCTACGGTGGCGGTCATCCCTCCGTCCACTTTATAGGGTATATATGTGTACTTAAACGCGGGAGCGTTTAAGTACACATATATAGGGGACTTTTGCGGAGGTTGAAATTTTGTGCATTTTAGCTTCGGACGCTTATTCACTATATATATATATATATATATATATATATATATATATATATATATATATATATATATATATATATATATATATATATATATATATGCTTCATTTAAGTTGACCGATGCCAAAGATGTGTCGTATAGTCATTCGTACTCGTCGGCATTGCGTATCCTGAAACACAGAAGTGTCGCTGACATGTAGACGGACTCCGTCGTGTAGGCCTCACCTTCGCGCGAAGTCTTACTGGGTGAAACCTACCTCGTCGCAGGGGACTTTTGCGGAGGTTGAAATTTTGTGCATTTTAGCTTCGGACGCTTATTCACTATTACCTTAAAGTGCAGCTGCGGTAAGCGAGTGTGCAAGAATGGTCAGAAATGTGTTTTTTTAGCGTCAAGTGGCGGCTGTTTTAACACGAAAGTGATTTATACCGGGGTCCACCAAGACTTTAGTGACGTATTTCCGTCACGGAAATGACGTCAAAAAATACGCGTGATCAGAAGACAAAGATAAAACGTTCCATGAACGGTAGTGGAACCTACGACCCCTTCGTCCGCCGCAAGCGATGCCGGGCACGCCATCCACTGCGCCACGTCCACATACCCTGCACGCTTTAAAAACACGCCTTTTATATCTACCACTGTCCTCTCACAGTGATCTTGCTAAAGTGAAGTAATGCATTATGACCGTGAAATGCACGATTAGTTCCTTCAAAGCGTTGTTTCTACGCGTCCATCCCATTCGGCAAGTTTCGAATAGGAAAAGCGCAATTTTGTCGGCGCATTAACACACTGCCAGGTGGCGACTCTACCGCTAGCGTCTTCCTCTCTCATAGCATCCGTCCATACCGAAAATAGCCCTGCGACGCGCGAGTGCTTTGCGTGGCTAGCGAGTCCTTCACGTCCGTGGCAATTCACAACGCAACAGTAGCTTCGACTGAAGAGTGAAGCCGCTCTTCGTAGCGCGCGGAGCTGTTGCGTCTGCTCTTCTGGCACGCACTTCATGGCGGTTCGGTTGCGCGTCCGACTAGCGGAGATAAATTCGTAGCTCTTTTTCTGAGTGTTCAATGCGCCAACACACCAAATATTTAGGTTAACTGTTGTTTCCAACTCGCTAGTTGCACCCAGTTGCACCCAGTTGCACAGCAAACTGTGCAAGGGTGCCGGACTTTGCACTACCCAAAACTGCTCCGACAGGTGGCGCTACGTGTCTGCAAAACTCCAGTGTCTGACGTCTATGCGGCGGCGTCTTCATAACGGAAGTCAATCGAAACGCGCTTCACGAGAGTTCTGTAACTCCTCTCGAATTGCCAACTCTCTCTCCCAGCGTCTACCATCCAAAAGGGGTCAAGTGAATACCCGAGGAGAATCATGGCTTCGTAATCCTCTCTTGACTCTTTTTTTTTCTTAGAGTGTATCTCGGAAGGCATCAGATATAGTAAACGGCTCGTATGCCGTGTGCTGAATCATTGTCGTGTTCGCAAATAGTTGGACACAAGAGCATAATTTGATTTGCCCGAGTTGGATTAGTCAGGTTTGACGGAGCAGCATGTGCGCAAGCTATCATTAGAAGCTTGTTTGCACTACACTATTTAGACATTCGTTTCCTCACTTCCGCTAAATCTTGTGTTCCTCTAAGGCAGGGGTCTCAAACTCATCTCGAGCAGCGGGCCGCACTCACAGAATTTAGTCCTGCAAGGGCCGGGTCAGGGAAGAATGTAAAAGCGAGGGGGGGGGGGGGAGGAGCAGGGGGTGAGCTCCTACACATTGTCAGCAAACGTTACCACTTAAAAGAATATGAAAAGAATGCCCTTACCATATCTCACATACGGGTCATTTCTAAAGACTTGGGTCCAGGATTCCATCCAACATGTCGATACCGATTTGCAAAGTGACTGAAATCTGGACGCTGACTCTGAATACTGTTTTTGTTTCACGGTTACGCTTCACACATGGTGACCGCGTGGGGTGCCTCACGAAAACAATGCTTTAGACCAGTGATGCCTGTGTAGCTCACGCACATGCTTATTAGGAAAATAAAAAATATGGGACTATCATACCTTGTGCGGGCGGCGGGCCGCAAGCTAGAGGTTCGCCGGCTGCATGCGGCCCGCGGGTCGCGTGTTTGAGACCCCTGCTCTAAGGTTTTGTGCCCGACAGGTTTTATTGCGATAGCAATTATATCCGGGGTATTACGTCGCCGTCGCCTTCATGCCCCGGATATGTATATGTATGTATATTGTTACGTGAATAACGACTCGGTAGACTGTAGTCCGTAGGCTATTAACACGATATATTTAAAGAAGCGGTTGAAGCGCTGACCGGTTCAGCTCAGAGCCCGAACAGCCAGGGATCTTCGTTGTCTTCGTCGGGCGCACACGCGCATGGTTCAGGGGCTGGTATTATGCATGTAGCATAACCCCCCGGTGGCATATGCGCCGTCTCGGCGCGTCTAGACGTCAACATCACTGGGAGAGTTGTACGGCTTCAAGCGTGCGACGTGTACGATATCGCTGGCCTGCGGGGAGGATGGAGACGACAAGGCGACAGGAGCGATTTCACACGTTACGGGAGTCACCGCACGAAGCACTCGATATGGGCCTGTGTACCGAGAAAGCAGTTTTTCCGACAGGACAACGCGACGGGTCGGAGTCCACAGCAGAACCAATGAACCGGGCGAAAAGATCACGTCCCTGTGTCGCCGATCATACAAACGTCGTTGGTTCCCTTGGGAGTTCAGAAGGCGCGTACGCGCTGTTTCCCGCGCATGAGCAGCCCGGGTAATAGCGTCAAGGGCATATTCGCTGGTCGGCGCTGCCGGAAATGGAATGACGGTATCGAGGGGCAATGTTGGTTCTCGGCCGAACAAGAGGTAAAAAGGGGAGTAACCGGCGGTGTCATGGCGCGAAGAATTGTAGGCAAATGTCACGTACGGTAGAGCAATGTCCCAGTCCGAGTGGTCTGAAGAAACACAATTCGCAAGCATGCCTGTAAGTGTTCGGTTCAGACGCTCTATGAGGCCATTTGTCTGCGGATGGTACGCCGTAGTCAACTTGTGCCTCGTTGCACACGACTGCAGGATGTCCGCTATGACTCTCGATAGAAAAGTGCGGCCACGGTCCGTAAGCAACTGGCGTGGAGCTCCATGTTGCAAGGTCAAGTCTTGTAGAAGAAAATCGGCGACATCTGTGGCGCAGCTTGTTGGAAGAGCTCGTGTGATGGCGTAGCGCGTGGCCACAGCTATCCACCTGTTGCCAGAGGATGACAGGGGCAAAGGGCCAAGTAAGTATAAGCCATTAAGGAAAAAACATGGTAGATCCCTCCGTCATAGGGATCGGTATAACACGAAAGTGAAACATGTCCTTACACAAGTAGTTGAGTGTTTACTTGCACAATGCCTATTGATGTTTGACAGTTTTAGCCCCGTTTAACGTGGATTCATCCACGTTGACGCTTGGTGGTAAATCTGTATCCCGACGACTAACGTCCATGATCAATGATTAAACAAACCCTTGCGGTCATAGATGCTTCTGGTAGCTGTACGGTGACAGCGGAATCAGTCAAAGCGGTGTGACAGCCAGAAGAGCGTCCGTCACGTTGGACGCCTACCTTGGGCTAAGGTGGCCTACTCGTGGCATGGAACAACACTGCCCGACCAGAGGGAAACGCAACGCGCGTTGTGTCTTCCCCGTTGACCAGCTGAGATTTTTCGCTGGGCGAGCTAGGAACGCGGACTCACTGCCACGCGGAGCACTCGCGCATCGCAGAGCTATTTTAGATGTGAAGCATCTTATGGCGAAGCTTAATCCGGTGGTGGTGTGCTGCGTGACCACCCTTACTGCGCATGCGCAAATCCTTTAAAATATTAAAAATAAAAAAGCTCCTCTCCACCTCTCTCTCCTCTAGGCATCTCTCCCGGCGAGGCCACACCCTCAGTGCGCATGCGCGTCCCCTCCCTCTCTCCCCTCCTACGCTCCCACTCTCTCCTCTAGTCATCCCTGCCCGCGGCGTCCACACCCCCCTGCGCATGCGCGTCATCCCCTCTCCTACGCTCCCCCCTCTTTCGCCTCGCGACGCCGACGCAGGCAGCCAGCGTCTGCTAGCGAGTTTCTTGGTTGAAAAAACCGACTGCTCGCGCTGCACAACCGTTCACTGGCCACCCCGTATATATGGCAATGGATCTTGACCTGCAAGGTGGTGCCGGTGGGAGATTTCTCCGGTGCGTTGTCGAACGATAAAAAATTCGCAGCGTGCGCGTTAACTAAAAGCGGACTGCGGGTCTCTGTGTCCAGTCCGAGTCTTCTGTCTCTCATTGCCCATTAGCAGCGATTGGCATGTTCGAGTAGGAAACACCGCTCCATCACTGCGTGCTTTGCGCCTCGCCAGTTTTCTCTCCTGCGCAACGCTGCGATGAGCCCCAGCGTCAACGCCGCCGCCAGTGTAAGCGTTAGCGCCCTCTGCTTCACATCTACACATGGTTCTCTTTAGCGGGAGATGGTGTAATTTTTTTATATGTCCGAGTACATAAGCGTGGTCTTTTGGCTACTCATTTCTCATTTCTTATTTTCAGGGATGAGCGAGGTCGACGCTCGGGGTAACGTCGCCACCTGGCAGTGTGTTAATGCGTCGATAAAATTGCACTTTTCATATTCGAAACGCGCCGAATGGGGCGGACGTGTAGAAACAACGCTTTGACTAATCGTGCATTTGACGGTCATAATGCATTACTTTACTCTAGCAAGAGCACTGCGAGAGGACAATGGTAGATATAAAAGGCTTGTTTTTAAAGCCTCCAGGTATGTGACCATGGCACATTGGATAGCGTGCACGGCATTTCTTGTCGCGGACCTAGAGGTCGTAGGTTCGACTCCCGATGACGGAGAATTTTTTCTTTGTTTTCTGATCATCTGTATTTTTTCGACGTCATTTCCGTGACGGAAATACGTCACTCAAGTCTTGGTGGACCCCGGCATAAAACACCTTCGTGTTAAAATGGTTCGGACGAAATGTCGAGTGGGTGAAGGCACCCAGCGGGAAGCGTCGATGGTGTTTTGTGGCGCTAACATTTTCACACGCCGCAACGTATCGCCTGACGGAGCGCGCAAGCCCTGGCCAAAAGAAGCGACGGCGGATCCGGTCGTATGTGCGCGACACACCAAGGTGACCGGCAGTTGGAACGTCGTGAAGTTCGTGAAGAACAGTCGAGCGGAGGTGTTTTGGTATAACGAGCAGCAGGGCTGGTCCGTCCGGGTGAAAATTGTGGCGGTATAGTGCACCAGCTTGGAGTACGAACGAGCGATGAGACCGGTCCGAAGATGATGGTTCCAGACGTGCGATGATAGCACGCAAGGAGGCATCACAGCGTTGCTCGTCGGCGATGTACGTCAGCTGGGAAACGGAGAGGGCGCAAACATCGGTGTCGGGGATGGTGCGCGATCCACCGACCGGATAGCGAGATAGGCAGTCGGCGTCCTGATGTAGGCATCCAGACTTGTACATCACGGCAAAGCTGTATTCTTGTAGTCGCAGAGCCCAGAGACCAAGCCGGCCAGTAGGACCTTTGAGTGATGAAAGCCAGCAGAGCGCATGGTGGTCCGTGATGACAGAGAAGTGCGTGCCATATAAACATGGGCGGAACTTGGAGACTGCCCAGACAAGAGCAAGGCATTCACGCTCTGTAATTGAATAGTTGCGTTCTGCAGGTGTAAGGAGGCGGCTAGCGTAAGCGATAACGCGGTCGTCTCCCTGCTGGCGTTGAGCGAGGACGGCTCCAATCCCGTGACCACTGGCATCGGTTCGGACCTCTGTCGGAGCGGATGGGTCGAAGTGGGCTAATATAGGCGGCGTTGTCAAAATTGTGATGAGATGAGAAAAAAAACTTGCACCATCTCCAGCTAAAGGGAACCATGTGTAGATGCGAAGCAGCGGGCGCTAACGCTTAGAGTGGCGGCGGCGTTTGCGCTGGCGCTCATCACGGCGTTGCGCAGGAGAGAAAACCTGGGGAGGCGCAAAGCAGGCAGTAATGGACCGGTGTTTCCTACTGGAACATGGCAATCGCAGCTAATAGGCAATCAGAGGCAGAAGACTCCGATTGGACACAGAGACCCGCTGTCCGCTTTCAGTTAACGAGCACGCTGCGAATTTTTATTGTTCAACAACGCACAGGAGAAATCTCCTGTCGCATATCTGTACACGTGTGCTTGTGCGATACACTGTCACGCGGCCCATATCGCAACACCCTCGCCCACGATGTGAATAAAAGCGCTTGGCGCGCGGTGGGCAGGGGCACTTTTCCTTCGGCACTCTTGGTTATCGCTATGTTGCTGGCATGCGAATAAAGCATGTTTAAATACTGTCGGCGTCTTCATACCCGGAAGCTCTGGAACACGACATAGTTCTTGGCGACGAAGATCTTGGGGCCCTGGTGGACTGCCACAAGAAGACAAGTCAGCGACACGATGTCGGCGCACTTGGGGCAAGTAGAACCCTTCGATGAATCTTCAGCAGATTGGGCTAGTTATGAAGAACGCCTCCAAGCATTTTTGCGTGCTAACAAAGTCTCGGAGGACCAGAAGGCTGATACCTTGATAAGCCTAGTAGGACCGAAGACATACGCATTGTTGAAGTCGTTGACGTCTCCTGAGACTCCCGCTAAGAAGTCTTTTGAAGAACTTCTAAGCTTACTGCGAAACCACTTTGTTCCTAAACTGTCCATTATCGGCGAAAGAGCCACATTTCATCGCCGCTCACAACTGCCGCAAGAGACTATTACTCAGTATGCCGCAGAGCTGCGTAGACTCGCGCAAACTTGTGAGTTCGGCACTTTTCTTGATCAAGCGTTAAGGGACAGATTTGTTTGTGGTTTGCTTCGGGCTGACATACAACGAAGTTTATTTGCAGAAGACAATCAGTTAAAGTTTCAGACAGCAGTTGATCGTGCGATAGCCATTGAAGCTGCGATTCAAAGCGCATCTGCTACGCGCTCAACAGCACAGCAGGAATTTCAAGTGCACAAAGTTAAAAGCACTGGGGAAGCTTCTACCTCTTGTTATCGCTGCGGATCGGTGAAACATACCGCCAGCTCTTGTCCGTATGCGAATGCCAAATGTTTTCATTGCAACAAAAGGGCCACATCAAGAGTGCTTGCCGGAGCAAAGAGCTAAAAGAATCGAAAAGCAAAAATAAACGGCATGTTAGTACCTTGTCACTGCCACGCACCAATTTGAAGAGTGTAAAACCTGCTGCAGACGCAAGACAAAAACCAATCATGGTCGAGGTCGCTATTGACGGCGCGCCAGTGAATATGGAACTCGATACAGGGGCTGCTGTATCCGTTATGTCTGTCTCACAGTTCCGTTCCCCTTTTTCCCCAGAGCTCATTTGCGCAGGACAAGTCTCACCTTGAGAACCTACACAAATGAACCCGTGAAGCCCTGCGGAGTAGCATTTGTTGCAGTCCAGTACAACGCGCAGCGCCAACAGTTGCCTTTGTACGTGCTCCGACAGGACGGCCAGCCGCTGCTGGGGCGCAGTTGGCTACAACACCTCAAGCTGGACTGGACGCAAATACAAGGTCTTCACCACATGCAGGTGGGAAACACATATGGCTCTGACAGATCGCCTAAATTAGAGTCCTTACTAAACCGCTATCAGGACCTGTTCAAGGGCGAACTCGGCACAGTAAAGGGAGAAAAGGCTACTCTTTTCTTAAGGGGTGACGCGAAGCCAAGATTTTTCAAAGCAAGGAGCGTGCCTTTCGCTCTAAAAACTGCTGTCAAGCAGGAATTATCGAAGCTGCAAGAGCTAGGGATAATTACACCCGTGACACTACCTTGCAGGTCAAGTTCCAGTGCCATATATACGGGGTGTCCAGTGAACGGTTGTACAGCGCGAGCAGCCGAATTTTAAGTGCGAAGCATTTCTTGGCGAACTTCGGCGACTTTGAGCGTATCTATCTATCTGTCTATCTATCTATCTATCTATCTATATATACATCTGTCTATCTATCTATCTAGCCACCTACGACTTTGTGCTCTCCTGGCCGTATCGATGATGCGATTTATACCAAATTTGGTATGGCATAACATGACTGTATTACGAACATAAATGGCTGGTCATATCATGGAAATCATGACTAACTTGTCATGAAAAGAATGATTTACATGCCACGCGCATGGCGCGCTCGCTGCCGTTTGGTTAGCTTGCTATACACCAAATTTGGTATTGAGTGACATGACTGTATGACGAACATAAATGACCAGTGGTACCCTACTGAAAAAATCCGCATGCCGTCATACGGAAAACATACGGATTCCGCATATTTTCCGTATAAAATATATGGATTTTGTACGGACGTATACGGATGCTTACGGAAATTGTAAGGAACATAGGGAAGTATCATATGGTACATAAGGAATTCCGTATGGGCGTACGAATGTAGCCTTAAGGAACATGCGGATGCCGTATCTGTTATACGGATAGACTCATACGGCGATACGGAATATACGGAAAGTATGATACGGAACATGCGGAAAACGCATGGGATACGGAAAGAACAAACGGAATCCGTATGTGCTATGCGGAAAGATCGACGTGGCAATAAGTAGTATACGGAAAGCATGGTGTTCTACGTGAAACCATGACCATAGGCGAGCGCACGGGGGGGGGGGGGCTTTCCCTCTTGTCACCTAAGAGGGAGGGGCCACCCTCCCTCATAGCCTCCTCTATACTTTCTGTGCCCGTCAAACGCTCCCTCGGCGACCGTCGTCTTTCCCTCTCACCCACCATGGTATTACGCTACATTCCACCGCGGCGCGGCGCCACCTACGTTGGGTTTGTCTTTCGTGGCTTGAGGCGCTCGTGCCAGTGTATCGGACGCTGCTGCGTCTAAGCATTGCGCTTGAGACGTTTCCTTGCTGCTGCGATTCTTTACTGATATACAGTTTCTACATTCTCGTTACATCTGGCATGGTCAATGGCGGCAAATGTGAACAAGTGCATGTGTTGTGGCGTGTGCCAGGGTGTCGTGTCATCTGACAGTGCGCATTGTTTATGCTTATTCTGATTGGTGTGTGCCCGGCTGTCGTGTCGCCTGACAGTGCGCATTGTATATGCTTACTCTGCGTGTGAGAACTGCCATTGTTTCTACATTCTCAACACATGGAGCATAACCAGTGGTGGCAGACGTGAACAAGTGTGTGTGTGGTGGTGTGTGCCAGGGTGTCGTCTTGTCTGACAGTGCGCATTGTTTGTGGTTATTCTGCGTGGTGCATGCGAGGGTGTTGTCATCTGACAGTGCACATTGTTTAGGCTTGCTCTGCGCGTACATGTGCAGAATAAATATTCCGCGCAGGACGTGATGCTACAGCTCAAACACCAGATCGTAGACGACACCTCTAGTTCTACCAAAGCGATTCTCGGCCTTGATCTGAAAAAGGCCTTTGACAGCGTCGAGCATGCGGCGAATCTCGACCGTGTCCGATCGCTGGGATTAGGCGAAAGAATGTATAATTATATACGCGATTTTCTCACGGGCAGGCGTGCGAGCGTCGTCGTCGGTAACGCAGAATCACCGGAATTCGAGACGGGCCCAACGGGTACGCCGCAGGGCTCCGTCGTGTCGCCCATGTTGTTTAATCTCGTCCTTCTTGGGCTTCCCGAAAAACTAGCTACAATAGAGGGGTTGCATCACAGCCTCTACGCGGACGACATCACCCTCTGGGTCTCCGGAGGAGGATGCGACGGCCACGTGGAGCGAACGCTTCAGATGGGCGTGGATGCGGTCCAGAAGTTCTTGCGAGGTACGGGACTCGAATGTTCGGCGGCCAAGTCCGAGCTATTGCTCTACAGACCCACGAGCAAGGGCCGCAAAACCGTCCTTCCCGGCGGAGGGAGATCCAGAAATCAGAATAGAACGGCGGACGGTTTTCCCATACCGAGTGTAGAGCAGATACGGATATTGGGACTGCACCTGCAGGCCAACAGTCACAACGGCGAGATGGTACGAAGACTTAGACGTTCGGTAGACGATACGATTCGACTCCTCCGCCGCATAACGAACAGACGCAGCGGTATGCGGGAAAGCTGCGCGATCCGTCTCGTACAGGCGTACGCCATCAGTCGCATAACGTTCGTAGCCCCTTATCTAAAGTGGCTGGCGTCCGAACGAAACAAGGTTGACTGCATGATACGCAAGGCATTCAAGAGAGCGGTCGGCATCCCTGTCAACGCGAGCACGGACACGTTCTTCGAGCTGGGCCTGCACAACACCTTGAGCGAACTGATCGAGGCGCACAACATTGCACAATACGAGCGATTGTCCAAGTCCAAGACGGGCAGGCGCATCCTCGAGTCACTCGGCATTGCATACCACGCACAATGCGGGGAGAAGACGATGGTTCCGATCACGGTCCGCGATCGTCTCACCGTTCCGCCGCTCCCCCAAGAACATGCACCCGCGCACCACGTTGGGCGCCGCAACAAAAGAGCGAGTGACCTGCAAAGAATGTATGGCAACAGCGACGAGGTGGTGTACGTGGACGCCGCGAGATACCCAGAGCGAAGGTGTGCTCACGTGGTCGCAGTTGTGAATCTCACGGGCAAATGCATCGCGAGCGCCAGTGTGCGTACGGAACACACTGAGGCGGCCGAAGAGGCGGCGATCGCTCTTGCGCTGGTCGCGGCGCCGGAAGCTGAGGTCGTGATCAGCGAACCCCAGGCTGCCGTTCGTGGCTTCGCGCGCGGCCGCATCTCGTGGCAGGCGGCCCGCATACTTCAAACTTGTTATGGCAGCAGGGACGGCGGCGGGCTTCGAGGAGCGATGGCCTTGACGTCGTCATCCTCGCAGTTCAAAACCGAAAATGCGACAGTCTTCCTCCTGTGGACCCCGGCTCACACTAGCGTCCCGCTTGCAGGTAACCAGGCCGCCCACACCACAGCTCGAGGTCTCATTCGCCGAGCCGCGGCGGATTCGGTGGCCGCATACACCTCTGAGAGCGGGGCGATATCATTAACAACACAACAACAGTAAACGGAATGGTCATGGGGCGATCGCCTGACCACATTCAGCGAGATAACACAACATTACAGACTAAACAGACGCATATCCCCACCACCACACGACAAATTAAACAAAAAAGAGGCCGTAACCTGGAGGTTGTTACAAACCAACACTTTCCCCAGCCCGGCGATCCTACGCCTCTGTTATCCGAGTCAATACCCGACGGACGTGTGCAAAGCGTGCGGGGAAAGAGCCACACTGCGGCACATGCTTTGGGAATGTGCCGGGAGAGTAAATGTCGCTGCCGCCGCTCACTACGCGACGCATGCTAGGCAGGGACAAACTGCGAGGCCAATCTTTCCTGCTACCACCGCGCGAGGGCAGGGGCCGGCCGCCGCCGCGGCTGCGGGCACTACTGCGGATCAGCTGCGTCGGCGTCGCTGCCGCTGGGAGGCAGCACTCACCAGCGAAAAGCTTTCCGACCAGCTTTGGGCCGTCCGGCAAGCCGAAGATGCCGCCCGGGTCCAAGGACTTCCCGCCGTCATCTGAGGCACCGCCATCATTGACGGAGAGTGGGACGGAACAGGGGGCAATCCCCTCTTCCCCCCGCCACGCCCGAAGGAGCCGGACTTTAAATAAAGTTTATTCATTCATTCATTTACTTTGATCTCTCGATTAAGCTGTGCTGCAACAAGTTCTGCCTTAATGGAACACTTGTCTGCATTGTATGGACTCGCTACACCAAAATCACTATGGTATTATGGCATCCATACCACAATTCCGTATGTATGAAAGCCGTATATACGGAGGATACGGATCCGTATAATCCATATATATGGATTATGTGGATCCGTATCATGCGGATCCGTACCATGCGGATCCGTAATACCATATTTCCATATGTACGGATCGGTATCTTCCGCACATACGGATTTTTTCACTAGGGTAATATGGAAATCATGATATGTCATGAGCGACATGACTTGCATGCCACGCTCATGGCGCGCTCTCGGCCGTTTCGTTAGCTTGAATTACACAAAACTTGGTATTGAGTGACGCGACTGCATGACGAACATAAATGACAAGTGGTAATATGGAAATCATGACTTGTCATGTGCGACATGACTTGCATGCCACGCTCATGGGGCGCTCGCGGCTATTTCGTTAGCTTGATATACACCAAAGTTCGTATTGAGTGACATGACTGTATGACGAACATAAATGACCAGTGGTAATATGGAAATCATGACTTGTAGTGTGCGACATGACTTGCATACCACGCTCATGGCGCGCTCGCGGCCGTTTCGTTAGCTTGATATATACGGAACTTGGTATTGAGTCACGTGACTGTATGACGAACATAAATGGCAAGTGGTACTATGGAAATCATGACTTCTCATGTGCGACATAACTTGCATGCCACGCTCATGGCGTGCTCGCGGCCGTTTCGTTAGCTTGAGATATACCAAAGTTGGTATTGAGTGACATGACTGTATGGCGAACATAAATGACACGTGGTAATATGGAAATCATGACTTGTCATGTGCGACATGACTTGCCTTCCACGCTCATGGTGCGCACGCGGCCGTTTCGTTAGCTTGACATACACCACATTTGGTATTGAGTGACATGACTGTATAACGAACAGAAGCGGCAGGTGGTAACATGAAAATCATGGCATGCATGTCATCTACAACGCCATTTACATGCCACGCTCATGGTGCGCTTGCGTCCAGTTCGCTAGCTTGATAAGCACCAAAATTGGTATTGCGCGACGTTACTGTATGACGAACATAAATTGCAGGTCCTAACATGTAAAACATGATATGCAAATTATGTAAAGCATGATTTGCTCATTGCTGGCTGATTCGCATTACATCGATTCCCACAGTGCGTGGGATCTGCCGGCTTTTTTCAACCAAGAAACTCGCTAGCAGACGTTGCCTGCGTCGGCGTCGCAAGGTGAGAGAGTGGGGGAGCGTAGGAGAGGAGAGAGGGGGGGACGCGCATGCGCAGTGAGGGGTGTGGTCGCCGCGGGCAGGGATGCCTGGAGGAGAGAGAGGGGGGGAGGAGGTTTTTTTTCAACCAAGAAACTCGCTAGCAGACGCTGCCTGCATCGGCGTCGCGAGGCGAGAGAGGGGCGGAGCGTAGGATAGGAGCGAGAGGGGGACGCGCATGCGCAGTGGGAGTGTGGACGCCGCGGAGAGGGATGCCTAGAGGAGAGAGGGGGGGGAGCGTAGGAGGGTAGAGAGGGAGGGGACGCGCATGCGCAGTGAGGGTGTGGTCGCCACGGGCAGGGATGCCTAGAGGAGAGAGAGGGGGGAGAGGAGGTTTTTATTTTTATTTTGTTAAAGGGTTTGCGCATGCGCAGTAAGGGTGGTCACGCCGCACACCACAACGGCCACCACCGGATTGAACCCCGCTCTAAGATGTTTCACATCTAAAAGCGGCCGCTTGAGTGGAACCCCACGTAAATGGCACGTGTTTCTTCAGAAGCTCAGTAAGTGGTCGAGCGATGGCTACAAAATTTTCATGAAACGTCTGAAGTAGGAACAGAGTCCCACAAAACTCCGGACGTCATCTAGGTAACACAGGCATGTTGACCACTTGAATCCTTGTAGCAGAGAGTCCATCGTGCGCTCGAACGTGGCTGGGGCGTTGCAGAGACCGAATGGCATAACCTTGAATTGGTACAAGCCATCCGGAGTGACGAACGCAGTCTTTTCTTGGTCTTTCTCGTCCACAGCAATCTGCCAATAGCCGGAGCGAAGGTCTATTGATGAAAAGTATCGTGCACCGTGTAAACAATCAAGAGCATCATCAATTCGAGGCAAAGGGTAGACGTCCTTTTTTTGTAATGCGATTTAGATGACGGTAATCAACACAGTAACGCTGATGAGTAACGCGGGAGACGAATTACAGCTTATGATTACTGAACTGGATACGGAAAGTAGAAGAGTAAGTCTGAAAACTAATATGCATAAAACTAAAGTAATGTGGAACAATCTTGGCAGAGAACAGCGCTCTGCGATAGGTGGTGAGACACTGGAAGTTGTAAAGCAGTATGTCTACTTAGGACAGGTAGTAACCGCGGAGCCGAACCATGAGAGTGAAATAACTAGAAGAATAAGGATGGGATGGGGCTCATTCGGCAAGCATTATCAAATCATGAATGGTAGTCTACCACTATCCCTCAAGAGGAAGGTATATAACAGCTGCATCTTACCGGTACTTACCTACGGAGCAGAAACCTGGAGACTTACAAAGAGGGTTCAACTTAAACTGAGGACGACGCAGCGAGCGATGGAAAGGAAAATGATAGGTGTAACCTTAAGAGACAGGAAGAGAGCAGAGTGGGTCAGGGAACAAACGGGGGTTAAGGATATCATAGTTGAAATCAAGAAGAAGAAATGGCTATGGGCCGGGCACGTAGCACGTTGGCAGGATAACCGCTGGTCATTAAGGGTAACTGACTGTATTCCAAGAGATGGCAAACGCTTGAGGGGGAGACGGAAAATTAGGTGGGTAGATGAGATTAAGAAGTTTGCAGGTATAAAGTGGCAGCAGAAAGCACAGGACCGTGTTGATTGGCGAAACAAGGGAGAGGCCTTTGCCCTGCAGTGGCCGTAGACAGGCTGATGATGATGATGATGATGAATCAACACAGAAACGCCACGTGTTATCTTTCTGTTTAAAAAGGACGACAGGCGACGCGCAAGGGCTTGATGAGGGCTCAATGATGCCTTTGGCTAGCATCTTGTTCACTTCTTGAATAACCTTGCGCTCTGACGCAGATACCCGATACGGTCGGCGGTGAATGGGAACAGCATCACCTGTGTTGATGCGGTGCTTCACCAGGGAAGTCTGGCCGAGTGGTCGATTGTTGACGTCGAAGATGTCGCGGTAGGAAGCAAAAAGGTGGCTTAAGGCAGCCGATTGCTCGGGCTTGAGGTCTGGGGCGATCATGGGGCGTAATTCCACGTTGAGGCATGTGGTATCCGGTGGGTGACAAGGAAGATCTGAGCACACGTCTGCTGCGAAAATCGTGACGTGGTCGTCGGATAAGGATCGCAGCGTGGCAACCGAGATGCCTTGAGGTAGCACTTGCCTCGCGAAGCCGAAATTTATAACGGGCAGGTGGTTAGCGGCTACGGTTACGACGCAGTGTGACACAGTGATGTCTTGCGCCAGAAGGAAATCAGGAATAGGCGTGACGACGTAGTCACCGTCAAGCACGGGTGAAGTTGTTGCCAATTCGACGAATGGTAGGGTTTTAGGCGGCATGCGGATGAAGGCTGTGGTGCATAGGCTGTTCTGAAGTTCGGGGCGAGTATCAGGCTGAAGAGGAAGATCCAAGCAAAGGGTACCAGCAGGACAGTCGATCAGGGCGGAATGCGTCGATAGGAAGTCCATCCCCAAGATGAGGTCGTGAGGGCAATTGCTGAGCACCGTAACGAGCACGGGAATGTGGCGGCCGGCAATGGTTATTCGAGCGGTACACATTCCAGTGACGGCAACAGTCCAGCCATCGGCGACGCGTACCGCTTTCGTTGTAGCAGGTGTGAGCACTTTTTTGAGTTGGCGACAGAGAGGAGCACTGATTATGGACACCTGAGAGCCAATATCTACCAATGCCGTCAAAGAAATACCGTCCACATGTACATCAATTAAGTTCATGTTCATAAGGAGCGTCAACAGAGGATTTGGCTCGGACGAAAACGATGCAGCACTACCTCCAGGAGCTGCACGCTCTAGTTTTCCGTCCGGGACGAGGTGTAGTTGGCAGGCGAGGAATAGCGGCGTTGTTGAGGCGACGGGGAACGACGGCGTTGAGGCGACAGTGCACGAGCAGTAGGGCGGCTGTTAGGTGGGTCAGAAGGAGGGTAGGTGCGGCTGGGCGAATATCGGTGAGGCTCAGCGTACGGGCGAGTAGGCGACGAAAACTGACTCCAGTACGGGGGAGTCCAAGTGGTGCGACAGTGGCGGGAGGCATGACCAACCCGGTGGCAGCGAAAACAGATGGGTTTGTCGTCGGGAGTTCTCCATTCCGATGGGTTGCGGGATCTTGGAGGCAAGTAGGAGTCATTGCGGGGTGCACTCATTGGCGTCGGTCGGTATTCGGGTCGAGAGACGGAGCAGGCGAGAGGTAAACCGACACTGGCAATTTCTTGCCGCACGACGGCCTGAATAACAGAGACCATGGGGGGTGCTTGGACAGCGGCATGGTCGAAGGGAGGTGCGTGAAAGGGCGCTGAACTTGCCGCTTCAAGCTCCCGACGAACGATGCGCGTCACATTCTCCTCAAAGGTTGGTGTGACGTCGAGATCGGAGCACGTTGACGTGACAGCGGTGTTCGGTAGCAGAGCGAATTGAGGCACACCGCGGCGGCTTTTTGCCCTTTCGAAGCGCCGGCATTCCTTAATGATGAGGTCGATGGCCGCCACATTTGTGTATACCAGCAAATTGAAAGCGTCGTCCGCGATGCCTTTGGGTACGTGGTCCACCTTGTCAACTTCGGACATTTGCTCGTCCACTTTTCGGCACAGCACGACTACGTCCTGAATTTACGAGACGTACGACTCGGTCGATGACTGGACACGGGTGGCAACTTCTTGTCGTGCTGCCATTTGGCGACCGGACGGGTCCCCAAAGATGTTGCGTAGTCGCTCCAGGCCCCGGAGACTCTCAAGTTCTACAAACCGCCGCAGAGGGCGAAAAAACCAACCGCGGCGCGTTCCGGCTTCAAACACCGGGAGTGGATCTACTAACCTCCGCGTTATGGTCGCCTGCGCGCCGCCATTCGCGCTACTGCACTTTCCTGTAGGGGCGCCCTGGTCGGGGCCAAATTTTCATTTCCAGATATTCTTTAAGTAACCGAAGACTACTTTCTTGTGTAATGCTACACCCAAATAAAACAAATTGCTGTTTATACCAAGTAGTTCTGCCGTGCCATGTACCGAGTCAATAATCTTTTGTAATAGTTTTTGCTCCAGCTGACTTGTAGTTGTCAGCAGCCTATCGACATCATTATCCTCATTTCAAAATATACAGCGGCTAACGGCAGGTAACGGTCCGCGGTGCATTCGGATGGGCCTCGCGCTGTTGCGTTTCGCTGTAAATGTTTCGAGCCACTGCCAGCCGACACATTCGCTTTCGTTCTGTTCATTTTGACTCGTTCGAATGCTTTCGCGAAGCGCATTCAGCTGACTTCGGGGGAACGAAGGAACGGTTGAAGCTTTCTCCGGATCAACACCCGTTTCAAGCCCGAGAATATACGGACCGGTGAGTAAAAATCCATTCCTTCAGTATTGTACAAATGACTTCGTTGGGCGTCGCACGGAAGCAACGCATTGCAATATTAAATTTTTCAACGTGTCATATTCTGTCGCCGAGAAAACGTGCGTTCCTTGCGGCGTGGCTTCAAGTGGGAGCGAGTTGCTGAGGCAATAGAAGTGCA
Source organism: Rhipicephalus appendiculatus (assembly GCA_030522465.1). NCBI lineage: Eukaryota > Metazoa > Arthropoda > Arachnida > Ixodida > Ixodidae > Rhipicephalus > Rhipicephalus appendiculatus. Next base: position 20,005 of record JALIZH010017537.1, read on the forward strand.
TTCCGGATGTTTATCGTTTGATAACACAAACCAGGCTGCTGCAATAAAAGAAGGCAAATATGTCACTAACGCCTCGCATGTATCTTCGTAGCTAGCCCGCACATCAGAGCAAAAACCATACTATAGTTCGCCGCAGTCGCATTTGAGAAGCCACGTTGGCACTTTAGGTTTTTTTACCACGCATTTAGCGCAACAAATGTTTCACATAATTATAAGTGTACTTTCACTTTAGTGTGATGAAGAAACCGTCACTATAATCAGAAATATTGTTTTTATTTTCTGCCATAGCCTCCCGGCCTGACAAGGGAAAGCTGTATGCAATGGGAAGGCACCTACTACATGACATGCCTGGCGAAAAAAGCTACCTCAAGTGATACAACATGCATTATAAGGTACGTTTATATCTATGTATAAAAAACTGCTGTTTACTTGTTCACTATGTTTATACGTTTACCTTTGCAAAACTTCATATCCGTTGATTATGTTTATGCTTATCAATGGTGATGTCATTACTTTTTTTTTCCAGGACTGCCATGCGACCACAGGATGACCACCTCGAATGTCCACTCTGCTAGTGCGGCGAAACATGTGAACATCTGCTACAACAGGTCATCTTGAACCTCACGCTTGCAATGCTGTATATGTGAATGGTTTACCAGACCTCATGGAGGGGTGCCTACAATTGTCCACAAGCATTAGCTGACTATTGTGTCATGCAATGTACATCGCAATAGCATTGAAACTGAACACTAGCTTCGTGCATTAGTTACATTACGTGGCTGCTGAGCTCAACGACACAGGTTTTATTCCCAGCCACGGTGGTCACATTTTAATGGGGATGAAAGGCAAGAACGCTTGTGTGCTTAGATTTGCGTCTGAAGTTCAGGGAAAGGCGGAAGCTTGAAGAATGCGAAAAACTTGTGAACATCAGGTGTCGCTGGAGCATGTGTTTCAACAAGCAGTCTTGTCTTCAAGGCTACAACTGTGTATGTTTAAACCTCAGGCAGTCAGAATCAATCTGGAGTTGCCCACTACTGTGTGACTCATTATCATATCACGGTTTACATGTCAATCATTGGAAATTATATATTACATTACAAGATGAACATCACAGTAGTGAGGGGAATTAAGTCTTTCTGACATTTAGTTGTGACTTGTGAAAGTTTACAAACTACGCTTAAAACTGTTTTGCCTTAAATAACCGTGTTTATATAATAGAAGTTCACCAAAAGGTACGCCAAAACTTTACAAGGCTGTGCTCGATTACATTGGCCTTTCCACATGTGTTCAATGAAATCGTTCAAATTAATTACAGCTAATAAAGAAATGTAAACGTGACGGGCACCTCTTGCAGCAGAGCTTCACCAAGCACGTTTACGTTGTCGTGATAGTGTTCATTAAATGTGGTAGTGTTTTTTTTTCTGCATATAGCAGAGAAACGTCCCGAAGTTGTTTGAGCACACATACTTCGGCTGTTTGATCAAATTAATGTGTCACAGTTATCGTGCCTACCACTATGAAGGGAAAGTCTGTGCACTTCTGTTATGAAAAAAACCTAGGAAATCGAAGAGGTATTTAAAACACACATCTATTTTATTTATCCACAGCCACACTGCAAGATTTTACATATTTCAATCCGCAGCCTATAAAAGTAGCTGGGTGAAAACATAGCAAGACGTGTGTTTCAGCAAGTTTCTTCATACTTGATGTGAAACGAACAAGCGCTAAAAAAATGGGGACGTAAACAAGAGGCATACAGGACCGGCGCTGAACTTTCAACTGAGGTTTATTGAAAAAACATGAAAATTTATAACGGAAAGCAGCAAGGGTGATAATATTGGTAATGCATTCACCCGATAACAAAAATGTCAAGACCTATAAACACCACATCATGGCCATGCACCAATGCAGACTCAGCTGCCTAGCCCCCCAGAGGCGATAGTAAGGTATGTTATCGCCCTTCCTGGTTGCCATTATAAACCTTCATGTTTTTTCAATTAACCTCTGTCGAAAGCTGAGCGCTGGTCCTGTGTGCCTCTTATTTATGACCTGTTTCTTATCGCTCATTCGTTTCACATTGAGAAAACATGCTTCAGCTTCCAAGCACAAATATATAGAAAAAGTAAAGGACACAATCACAACCATTTCATATATATGACCTTTATTCATCCAGAATTGGCACAGGTTCACATCATCATAGTAGAAAAACTGGGCGAGTTGGTATGTATTCATCGTTACTGGAGAGTGCGCACTGACAACGAGGAGAAAGAGAGAAGGCATGAGGTGAAGGTGTTTTTTTCTGCGGAACACAAGGTGCATGGCATATGCCCGGCTGTACGCAGACACATTGAGTCTAGGACAAGTCCAGTATGCACCATTAACCACACCTACAGACACGTGCCTTGCGCCTCGGGAGTCGTGTACAGTGTCCCGTAGTCATGTGGCCGCGTTTACGTTGGCCAGACGTCTGAATCTGTGCCTTAATGAACACAGGAACGCAGTTAATGTTCCTGCATTTCCCACCCACCTTGGCATGCATTGCAGGGACTGTGGGTGCTCTGCGGATTTCACAGGCACCGCGGTGTTGTTCCGTCAGTCGGACAAGAATACGAGAGAAATTTGTGAGGCGTTCCATATCAGAAAAGATGGTCATAGATGTGCGAGCCAGACGTCACTGGCACTAACAGATGAAGAAGTATCTTTTCTGGGCCACACCGCCTAGCGTCTTGCAGGTCTCAGCAGTTCACCTCGCCATGTTGTCAGGCTTTGAAGTAATGTGTGACCTATATCGTTCAGTTGTGTTTTCTGCGCAGTGACGCATGTGTGGTACTCTCTATGTGATTTTCCTTTTCCTTTATTTAACTTTTGTTGAAAGTGAGCGCTCATGTCGCGTTCTCTCTTTGTTCACGTAGTCAGTGCACGCTCTCCAGTAACAATGTTCACATCATGCCCCACCAGTTAATTTGTGAATGTTTGCTTGTAAGAGAGTGCTCAAACTTTATCGACATGCCTATGCGATACAGAGCAAGTGTTCAGTGTTCTGCGCGAGCACAAACAAAGATGTACAATGCATACATATAGCTTATTTTCTTAGAATTATGCTTCTTGAATCTGTAAGCACTCACATTATATCTCTCTTGCTTTATCATATGCTCCATACTCGGCAGTCAGATTACTATTAACGCCAAGAAATTCTAGCTGTATAAACTGTGTAATTTAACTATAACGAGGAACAGAACAAGCCTGAAATATTTTCTTGCACTTAACACCTAAATACATAATACCTATGGTATGGGCTCACGGCCGAGAATTTAAAATTCGTGCCTACCCTGTGGACACAACGTCACATTGCTTAATTAACACATTCAAGGTGACAGCGCAGAGCAATAAAGATGCAGAATTGTACTCATCCGCGACTGTTTACGTAACAAATTTAGCAAAACTAAATTGCTCTCACTGCGCCAACTATCTGTCGCCGCAGCGCACGTTTCGTTTCCGATTCCAGACCATGCACTCACATGGATACCAACAGAACCTGGCAAGATAAAGCTACACTATTAATAAACTCGGATGTCGCAACACAACGAGAGCGACGTTTGTTCAGCGATCTCGGTGTTCAGTTATATGCACATGTTTGTCGGCTTTCAAGAGTCTTTACACATGGGTTGAAAGGTTTCGATATGTATGAGTGACTTGTTTTGTTTGGACCCGACTGTATACATCGCTTGTACCGGTTTGGGCACTCGCAATAAACGATGCGAACCTTACTTGATTATCGTTGTTTTTGCTAGTCGAGGCCTGTTTGGTCACCTGGCGATAACTAGACACGCGCACCGCGATTTAGCTACGAGAAAAAAAAACAAATACCACAGGGAGCGAGCAGCGCAGTAGCGCGACCCGCGCGAACGAGCAGCAAAAAATGCGCTTGTCCAATGATGATGATAGTGCTTGCAGCGCCATCTCGCCTCGCGGTATTGCAGTTCAGTACGCCGCCGCTACCCTTATTTCCGTACTACAGCCAAAGGTACAGTTTCCGTTCTCTAAAGTGGTAGGTGTTCTCTGGTCGCTCCTTGAAAATGTCCCAGCTGGTGAGCTCGGTCTCATGAGTCTCGAACCAGACACGCGGTGTGCCTCCCAAGAAGAAGATTACGTTGGAAAGCATCATGGTGGGGTCCCATCGGTGAGTTTGGCTAACACGTTCGTATATGCTGAGCCAGTAGTCAACGTCAAGGCCAGCTTGGGCGGAAAATGTACCGTGGTCGCGGGGGTGGGACACCGTATGGTACGTTGTGGTTGGCGCCGCAGCTGTAGACGGAGACGGGCTGTTGTCAGTGGTAGCCATAGCCGGAGACTGGACGGTGAGGCCGCTGCGAAGCTTCGTGGTGAGGACGGGGAACGTTCCACCTCCACCAAATATGTTACGTGAATAACGACTCGGTAGACTGTGGTCCGTAGACTATTTACACGATATTTTACAGTAGCGGTTGCAGCGCTGACCGGTTCAGCTGAGAGCCCGAGCAGCCAGGGATCTTCGTTGTCTTCGTCGGGCTCACACGCGCATGGTTCAGGGGCTGGCATTATGCATGTAGCAATATATACAAAAAAGGAACATAGAGAAATAAATCAGAAGAAAACAATTCCAAGACACCCGAACGGTGACTCCAATCAGCGATCACTCGCTCCGCAGGGCGCTGCCTTAGCCAACTCAGCCACACGTCATGCATGCGCCGGCATAATAACGGGAAGCTAAATGCAGAAATAATTTACCGCTGGCAGTATGCAGGTCTCGCAGGAGCTTGAGCGTGTTTTCTATCAGGCAACGCTACTATATTTTCTTTGAATTTGAAAACTGCCCTTGACACGCGCACGAAAAAAGGGCCCCTTTCTCTACCACTCGTGATGTAGAACGAAAAAAAAAGAAAACACCGCCCACACCTTGCGTCAGACGCCACCGCGTGGCAGGCTACGCAGGGGGAGTCATTCCGTGCGCATCACTTTAAAAGAAGAAATATTTAAGAGCACCAGGTTCTGCGTTGTCGACACTTGCGGCGCGTTGCTCAAACACAAAGGCGTAACAACTGTGATAGTTGTTAGTTCACGCTGGTCCTGTGTATACCTGCGCGTCTTTTTTTAGAGTCCTTTTTTGTGCTTCAGCGGCAAGCTGCAAGTATCGAGCTGCTCGTCGATCTTCGTGTGACATTCTAATTTCTTGTTATCGCATTCATTACTTCGCTCTTGCGGGGAAACTGGGACTTTTTTTATTCTTTCTAATTGTCAGCTCACCCGTAAGGCTACGTTGGTGTTCCAGCCAGTACGTCCTAGTCGATGTCCACCGCCCAGCAACAGCGCTGCTCTAGTTCTGGTGACCTGCCTCCTCACAGCGGCTTATACGTCACCGCCCTTCGAAGTATGGCAGAGAGCGGAGTATTGGGGCAGGAGAGCGCAGACAACGGGACGAAGAACATACGAAGAACATACAGGACACAGCGCTGACTATCGACTGGTTTTCCTTATTGGAAAGGCAGAGAACACATAGGAAAGCAAAAAAAGTCGCAGTTTCACCGCATGCGTGAAGCAATGAATGCGCTCGGAACAAACTGTAATGTTGTACAACTCGCGCGCTGTTAACCGCGGGTTGAACATAAGATGCGGTGGGGGGATCTTATCAATTTGTACTTTATACGGGACACAACGGCGACGGCGACGGCAAAAACCCGTCGAGACTGTCCATATAATTGCTATCGGAATGAAAAAATGGCACAAACTCTGTCAAGTGACTCGGCTGGCCGGCATAACTATAGATTCGGATAAGGGCTTACGAGAAGCGGCAATAGTAGATATCATGAAAAATTTTGCAGATCCCAAGTACCATGGTAATTGATGTTATGCGAAGCATGCGGTGGCAAGGTGACTGGGTTGTAATTTTCTTATTGAGAGAAACGTTAGGAAATGACGTTAAAGATATGTACAAATGTTGTACGCACAGAAATACGTTGAACAGTCGTATATGTTTCATATTACCAGTTGTTTACAGCTGCGTAACGATGCCAACAGAAACATGGGTATTACCTACCTACACCCGAAGCGGTAATCTTATTGTAGCACTTGTGCTTGCGAGGATGGTAGCCCTGGATAGTTCTGCGTGGACCAACTACAGTGGATGTCGCTTCAGTATACAACTGACGTTAACTTGACATGACGCCTGCCTCATAAGAGTACATATGTAATGTTTATAAAATTAGATAGCCAGCGCTGTAGCCCGAATTGATGTTTCACCAACATTACGCCTGCATAGGGTCTTTTTCCAAAGCAGTTCCGTGACTTGACTTGGCTCTGTGGTAGAATACTTGACTGCCACGCAGACTGCTTGGGTTCGATTCCTGCTGGGACCCTGATATTTATTATTTGAATTCGTCGGGTCAGCGCTGCATACGTCAGTTTTTCTTAACGCTCTCGCTTTTAAATTGGTCATGTTTGTTCTCGCCGTTCCAGGGTAGACATAAATTATCAAACACCCGTGGCGCATACCCGCATACCGCTGCTCATGGTAAACGGGTATGTGCCACACGTGCCTGCAGGAAAGGGTTTGACGACGTCTACGACAGGATTTTCACGTTACTCATGCCGTAACCAGCCAGACATATTCGTCAATACCTCTTACCCTCCCATAGAAATTTTGGCATACCCGAAGTTAAGGGGGCAATCCCGAGAGCACCCAGACGTAGGCGGCTAGATACACTGCAAAAAAAATGGCCCTACTTAACGACAAAATTTGCTGGTAATTTGTGACCGAACACTTTTTCGCAACATAAAAAACGCTCTTTCCGTCAACGGACAGGGCGTTATGTACAAATCGTCGAACAAGATACAAGTGCCATCGTACTTGGGAAACGGAAGATTTCGTAACCCATATTTGCACTTAACGAGTATAACCGTTAAAATACAGGTGTCCCAATAATTCGATAACAGATGACCCCGTCTCCTGTACCTGTACTCTACGACCCATCCGTTGCAATGCAAGGTGTGCCAATAAATCAATAACAGAAGTCCCCGTCCTGTGTATCTGCACCCTACGAGCCGACCGTTAGACTACAGTGTTTTGCAGTAATCAGAAAATGTGAGACCCCGTATGCTGAATCTGTGCTGTGAAAGAATGCAGTGCGTATTGCCTCCACAAACGACATTCTTTCAGTGTACTCATAGACAATAAAGCAATTAATGATAATTGCCGGAATAACACATCACAAATATGTTGCAAGCACCAAGATTTATTTTAGACTTGTTCAGTAGGAGATACCTAAAGAAGAACCTTGTGACTTCATAAGTCATAAAAGGGCACAAGGATGAAAAACAATTTGTCTGCAAGGTGAAGCGCCAATATGTCCTTCCGCACCAGGCATGGGATTAGCAGGGCTTGTTCCTGCAATTGAAGAAACAAAGCAATGCTATTGAGCAGCAAATTTTTAAAGTTGATAATCCTGAACTAAATAAAAAACATTTCAAACCATACACAACTACAGTTTTTTTCAGGTAAGGTTGGTCGGGCATGTCTTGCAACCCTGTCTTATTTCTACAGGAAAATTCTATATAGTCCACCAAGTGCTGGGGACTATAAATCTGTCTTGCAAGAAAAAAGTGTTGAATACAGAAGTGCTCGGTGAGCCAGAATAGCATAGCGTGGAGAACAGCAGGGTTTAAAAAAAAACAGTCATAAATAGGTATCATTTTACTAAAAGAATTTTTCAGATTGTTTCATTACAGACTGTGCCCACTAATTGACCTCTAAAAGTTCTGGTGTGTGGTAAAATAAGAGGATAATTTCTAAAACAAAAAATGGTAAATTGAAGCTTGTTGACAAAGCACTGCACAAGAAGCTTGAAGTTGTGTCGTACCGTACTGTACAGCACATTTTAATATGGTACAACAGGGCTTCTTGCTGAGGTAATTGGTGCATTACATGAGAAATATAGGTATGACACAAAAGGGAAAGGCACGAACTGGAAAACCCAGGTGCCACCTTCAAGATGTTTATTGAAAGAAACCACGCTGACTCATACATGCTGTCAAAGGTAATCTTTTTACAATTATAGCCCAAGGATGAACTAAGAAATCATCATGAACCAGTCATCAAATATGCACCAGAAACTGCATTGACCTGAGCTGCGAAATCATGCCAGCACGCTATAACACATGTCCATTGCATAATTAATCTGAGTGAAAGGCAAAAGAGGCGGTGCACAGCCTTAACTTGACATGTCTGCAAGCTAACTTTCAAGAGCATCATTTCTTTGTCACTTCAGTCTAGTCGTGGCTTGCTAACACAGTGACAGCCTACCCTTTTTATTAGGAATGCCCCAATTGTCTCCCCTTTCAGTGCAGCTGCTTGCCCTCATAATAAATGTGGTTCGGCTGAAGCATGACGCACAACCACAGAACTTGCAATGGCCTGCCAAGTGCACTCCCATGTTGCTGCTGACCTCCAAGCGGTGCTCTCTTTGCAGGATCGTTAGAACACTGGCCCGTTTGTGTGAATTTTCAGGACCACATTGTAACACATCTGCTGTATCACGTAGTGTGCTTTCTTGGAGCATACAGTTGGCTGCTTATTCGCCACCAAAGGGAAAATCCCAGCCACTTTGCTTGGAGTGGAGAACACAATGTACACACTGCATCTGGCTGCGACTGTCTTTATAGTGTGCGAGAGGCAGTGAACATAAGGTATTACGCTTGTGCTCATTTATTCCTTTAGCTCCTGCACTTTATTACCACGTTTCAGCTTCTGCAAGAGGCTTTTGAACACACCTGTGATAATGGAGGGAGGAAATTGGGTGTCTTTCAGTCTGCTAATGTAATTACCCTATTAATTATTTAGTTGCATGAAAAGGTAGTTCTGACGACTTCATTGAAGCCGAATTGAGGCACGTAAAAGCTATTCCTTTCTTTTATTAGTTAACAATGTTCACTGTCAAACAGCAAAACAGTAGGGTATATATCAAACACAGGCACCTGTTTCAATGATCGTGCAAGACAGCACCACTTGGCGGTCAGCAGCAATATGGGCCGGTACTTGGCAGGCAAGTACTGTGGTTGTGCATCACAATTCAGCCAAACCGCAGTTCTAAGAGAGCAAGCAGCCACTCTTAGAGAGAGACAACTGAGTCGTTCCTAATAAAAAGCACAGGCTCCTATGAAAAAGGTAGGTTCCTAATATGAAGGACAGTGTTAGCATGCCATCGCTAGATTTAAGTGACAAAAAAAAGATGTTCTGAAAATAGCTTGTAGACGTGTTAAGTTTAGGTTGTGCGCTGCCTCTTTTGCCATCACATGGATTGATCCTGAGATGAACACGTGTTCTCGTGTGCTGGCATGATTTTACAGCTCAGGCCAATGCAGTTTCCGGTGCATGTCTTTCAACTCTTTTACATCAGTGGCTCATAATTTGTTAGTTTCATCCATGTTACTACATCTGTCATGGGATTACCTTGTTCGGCAGCATGTATAAATGAGCATGGTTTCTGTTAATAAACATAGGAAGTTGGCACCTCCAGATTGTCAGTTCGTGTCTTCACTTCGTCCACATGCTTTCTGCACCTAAATCTATTTTTCTCAAAACAGCAGAATGGAGGTTGGTGATGCACTGTTTTTCAACACCTCTTAAATAACCTTGCATAAGCGCCAATCGTGGAGATGAAATCTGAATGCCTTTGAGAAGATGCAGACTAGAGCTTGTTTGCTGCAGAGTAGGCATTATTACCAAATCACTTCATCACGCGACATGTAATATATCAGGTGTGGAGGCAGATGAATCAATTATAGGATCTGTGAACATGCGCTCGTTAGGAATGAGATGTCTACTCATAGGGGAGAGTTGGGAGGTTTAAAGGAGCACTGACACAAAATTTCGAAGGCGAGATAATAAGTGAAATGGATGTATGTGGAGACATAGACAACGCCTACGAAATATCAAAGGCAAATATAGCCTAGAACATATTTAAAATCAATTTCAAAGTGCATGCCGCACGACTGAACGAGATGCGAGCCCCTCGCGACGCCGACATCAACGCGGTAGCAATGTAAACAAACTACGTCACGATTTTGTGTTGGCTGGTTGTTGGTTGTGCCCTTGCGCTACCTGCGATTTCTTCCTCCGCGCCTGACGTAGGCGGCGCCCGCTCACGCGCGCGCCGCCTACGTCACAGTTCTGCGTGGTCACGTGGCGAGCTGCGTTTATCTTGCTACCGGAACTGCTCCTGACTAGCTCGGTGCTCTTTGAAACCGAAACTGCGCGACTGGGCGCTCTAAAAACGTCTGTAAATAACTAACCGTCATCGCGCACTCGCGCAAATGAGGTTTCCAGCCGTGATAAGTGGGTCGTAAGCTACCTATTGCAACAAAAAAAACAAGGTGCAAAATTTTTGTGTCGGTGCTCCTTTAAGACGGAGGAATGGGATAGCGCGTCTATCTCTCCTCCAGTTACTTCAAAGACGTTAGCCAACGACTCATGAAATGGTGCTAACAGACCGACTGCATGGATATAATGGTGGGCATCTTTGGCGAATGGAGCTTTCTGTAACAGGAAGTCGCCTATTTCACGTCTCAAAAGTAAGCTTCTGCTATCTAGAAATTCTAACGCTCATATTTCAACCACATTGTGGACTTTAATATCAATTTTTCTCCGAAAAGACACATCAGCTATGTACTTTTTCAAAGAAAAAGTTGAGGCATTACGACTGAATTTTAGCTGCTGAACGTTGCTTACTTTGGAAAACGTAGTTTGAGAGGAATGAGACAGCCGAGTTGTGGGGAGCAACGGGACACTGTCCCATTCCTCTGTATCGTATTGCCACACCGCGTTACACAGCGCAAAAAAGAAAAAAAGAAAGGCAAGACAAAAGTCATTACATGTACATTGGGGAACCATACGACTGAAGAAGAATTCACAGAGGTTAGCACGACAGTATTAAAAAGAACCGTGACACAGTCAAGACTGCCGCCACAGCCCATAAAAAAAAATGGCGTTTGCCTAAAGATTGCTGTTCTTCAAGTCAAGAAAACGCACCTTCCGTTATATGGGGACTTTACCAATTACTGACATTGTGATGACAGCTACCAGTGCCGAAAACTATCGGTGCAGCAAAGTTTGAGCAACCCTTTTTATTGTTTGATGTCAAACTATCCGCTTGTAATGGTCGCTAAATACACTTGAACTATTTTGTTGCATACGTCCCACTCTTCACAAGTGATGTCCCACTCCACCCACAGAGGCGGGTGGAATGGGACAGATTTTAGCCATCACAAACTATTTATTACAGCCCAAGCAGGAGCCATAGAAACGAGTGCGTCTCAGAAGTTTTGCGGCTGGTTTATACTTGTATTATAATTAATCAAACACCGTTCTGCATTCAGGTTCAACAAAACTAAAAATATTGTGAAAAGTGTCCCAACCCTCCTGACTCTCCCCTATGCCTACAAACTGTGAGGGATGCTCATGTTAGCTGTCATTTAGTTCCATTAACTGGTAAGATACTTCTCCAGTTTTATTTCATTGAACGTAAAGCCAATAAGTGTATAAGTGATACCTGTGTTGTGCTCAGAAAACTGGAACCCAAAATACCACAGTAGAGACTGCTTCCCTCCACTCCTACATCAAAAGCAGTGTACTTGACTTTTGCACTATAATATAACAACATCAAGTTGGTTCTTGGTTTAAGTGCCACAATGACACGGGGGATGAGGCATACTGTAGTGGTGAGTTCTGCATTAATTTTGACAGTACATGTAGGCATGGAGCAGAATTCAATCACAAGAGTATGCCTTCAATCTTAAATACATTGCAAATGGTTCAACAACACAACATCATAGAGGCCAGCGTTTTTTCCTTTGACGTTATTGTGGAAAACAGATCAACACAAGCATACTCCAGAATTAACAATAACGATACTTTTTGTTGAACCGACCCCACACAATGAGAGAATGTTTTATTAATATGGGCAGTCCGGCGGGCCTGCGAGACGGCGTTGAGGCAAGGCCTCGAAGTCCCCCTCATGGGAGACCTGAGCCCGGGTTAAAGATCGCCGGACTTTCAATAAAGTTGTTTCCATCCATCTCCTCCTAACCGATAACACTTCAACTGACAAAACATAAGAAACTGAAGGTACCCAAGAGATAAAGAATAATTGTGCGTTCAACAAGAACAACCACGAGGTCTCATCCATCCTTACCGATTTTTATAAAGCTTACTCCAGTGGCAGGTTTTTAGAGTGCAATTACTTTGAAGTTAGTCGTGCGGAAAAAATTTGGTTTGCCCAACATATACACATAAAAATTCTGGCCATAAAAAAAAACTATCTCACTGTTACGAAGTAGGTTCGTGGAGCACTTTTCATGAGTGGCGTCCGAGACGCAATTTCACAATTTCGGCACTTTCAGCACACCTTGCAAAAAAAAAAAAACGGTGATTTTCTTAGTCACATATAGGTATCAAAGAACCAGTGAAATTCTATCTTATGAGTACATTATTTCCATTTTTCCGTCGACAGGCAGTAGAGGAAAAAAATAAAAGCATTGTAAACAGCAAAAAGATACTCGTACTTCAGATTTTATTTCTGCAATAATAATTATTGTGCTTTTATATCCTAAAAACAAGATATAAAATTTCTACCACCTGGTGTTCTTCAACGTGCACCTAAATCTGAGTACATGGGACTCTAGCATTTCGTCGCCATTGAAATGTGGGTGGCATGGTTTATTTATTTCCGTAGACAAGTTAAACTGGACAATACATATCATACATACATATCGACATTCATACATCGCACAGTGCACATCGACATTCATATTTGCACTTTATTTTAAATAATTTTTTGTGGTTTTCGCGTACACCGTTGTTTTCATAGTTGTGCTGAAACTTATTTGGTTTACTAAAATATCGTAGTTTGAACATTGTTTTCTTTTCCGAAAGGCCATTTAAATTTTTTTTTTAGATATCTATGACTGAAGTTGAGGATGCTGTATACTGTTGTGGAAAAAAATTCATCCATTATTTGGGTTACTAACCAGGTATAATGCACCGAATGTGAGCAACTCAGCCTAGTGGCTACGCCATTAGGTATTAGCTGCAAATTGGATGCAAAAGAATGGAAATTTTCCGGGCTCATTTTTTGCTTTTGTAGACACAGTCGTAATGAGAATTAACAAACAATCGTGCCAAAGAAAATATAGGGGATGTTGTGAGGTTGCATGTTCAGTCCTGATGGTGGCAAATTGTCTTTTCGTCCACTTTACTTTCTTCAAATTTGCATCATAATTAATACAAGTAGCAGGTTTGGTCTTTGCAACGGCAAGCTATCTTATCGTCCACTTTACTTTCCTGAAATTTATATCACAGTTACTACAAATAACATCCCCTATACTTTCCTTGGTATTAATGTCTGTTAGGTCTAGAGAGCTAAACAGCTATTCGAAAGCAACGAATGCGCAGCCAGGTTGCATGGTGCAGCAAGCTTTATCATCTGATCAGCGATTTGGCAAAGTCGCAAAAATTTCATCAGCGCCACCTAGATTGCAGACAAGCTCACTTACGCATCAAAACAATGCTCCGAGATGAATAATGTATCACTGTCAAAAGTAAAAGCTGTGAATTGCCAACAAGGTCAATATTACGCAATAAAATTGTGTCAGTAACTTAGCGCCGAGTGCATTCAGCTCGCACGTACATATTTCTTCGTCTGCTATGATGTCAGAGGGTGCAAAATAGTGTGATAAATGTTCAGCTTGTGTTGAATATCTTATCTGCTCTCACACGACAACCAGAACACCAGCTTCAGCTGTTTGACCAGCATAAGCATGTATGATGGCTTTCTATAGAAGTCACAGGCTTGCTTCCTGTGCCATCTGCTGCTGATGAGTGCTAAAATTATTTTTAGGTCATCCAAAGAGAGGACGCAACACTATACCGCAACAATGGAGGCGTTGACTGCTCACTACCAGCAAAGTTTTCATTGCATGATATAGATAAATGTAGGCAATGAACAGTTTTTACCATCCACAGTGATGAATGTCTTATCTCATTTGCCCGCTGAGCTTTGGTCTCACAGAAGCCAAGCTTACCTGCAACTGAAGCGGCAGTGATGTAATGCAAGCGCCTGCAGCCTTGAGTGGCAAACACTACAGATTGCCTCAAGTTTTCCACGCGGCTCATCACAAGACAGAGCCTGCTGCACTATGCAACCTGGCTACATAATTTTTGTTAAGGAACAGCACCTTCCGAGTATATTACACGCAATTATTTTGAGCAACTTGCATCGACTTGGCAGCACATGAATAAGCAATGGCACGGCAGCTAGGCTGAGGTGGTCGTATTTTATTCATTATATCTTGTTAGCAACTCGAATAATGCATTGTTGTTTACACAGAATGGTAGAGAATGTCCGTGACTTGAATAAGACATTCCTAAAAAGAAAAAAATTAAAAATGGTCTTTTAGAGAGTATTTTCAAACCTGAGCTTTTTTTTGTAAACCACACAAGTTTAGCACAGTTGGAAGAATAAAAGCAACTGCGGAAACCAAGAAAATTATATTAGAAGAAACTGCAAATATAAAAGTCAATATGTACAGCGTTTTCTTATCCTCAGCTTAAGATGTCTACAGCAACAAATTTCTGAAATCGGGCATTTTATGCCATTCACCATGCTGTTGCTTTTTTCCCTCAAACATTGTTCAACAGAAAAGAGAAACAAAATACGCCAGAATTTTGAATTTCACTGGTTCTTTGACTGGAATAAATATTGTGACCAAGACGTTCAATGTTTCTTTTTCTTTTTTTTCTGCAGGGTGCGCTCAAACTCTGAAATTGGCAGGAAAGTATTTTAGGTCAAAATTTGTTTTCTTCAGGCGAACAAATATTTTTTTTTTCTGCTCATGACTCACTTTGAAACCATTTTTATGGGTGTGAAACCTGTGCCTAGAGTACATTTCATCAAAATTGGGAATAATGACTGGGAAGTTGTGTTCATTCTTATTAGGACACACCAAACTATTGTTATTAATGTTTCAAAGAAATTTCAAGGCTCTAACACAGGAAGTGTTGTTGACCTTCTCAGTGAAACATGACTATGCCACAGCCACCACTAGCCATAACAATCGCCACACAAAAACCGTTCCTGTACTCCCAAGAACTTCATTTTACAAACATGTAGTTACCGGATCCCACTGCCACAAATGCTGCCTCCTCTTCCTCTCCAAAACTTGAAGAAGTGCATCCAAGCTTCTTACAGCCTCTCTCCATGGTTTGTGATCAGGCTCCCTAGAAAAGGAGAGCACACTATAGTAGTAGCTGGGACAAACAAATGTACATAAGGTTAAAAGAAACTTCTCAGGCTGCCTAACCCATGTAAAAAATAGTTTCACCGCTGAAAGATACCAACCAGTTTGCAGCTCATAACTGAAATATTCATTAGCGTACATGCCCTACAAACAGCCATAATTGGGCTAAAGTCTTCGTTACGATTATAAAAAACAACGAAGCAAGATTATGAGAACCTGGATGTTCAGTAAAGTAGCAAATCATAAAATAAACATTCTCAAACATCCGTCAGTTTTGCCCATATGCAATTGTAAAGCACGAATACTACCAGTCAAAGAAACACTTAGGTGCAGAAAGCAAACGCGTTATGTGACACCTGCAGTGCCTTACTTTGTAAGATTTTCTCATAAATTCGAGGAGATTGTCCAATGACTGAATACTGTAGCTTTAACCACACAGAATCAGTTTTGTGACGTTAAAACAAGTTATCCAAACTGAATGCTGAACCTCAGCATCACTGCGCCACTTGGCTGCCATGCAAATATATGAGTAAACGAGCAAATGTTATATACATTAACAAACATCAGTACTAATTTATCTAGTGTTAAAAAAAAATCACATGCAGGCTATACAAACAAATGTTACAATGAGGCTTCCTAAGCACAAAACAAGCAGTTGATCAACTTAAACATTGTAAGCTGTGCTGCTGTGAGCCTGAGTGCTGGGATATTGTGAAGCAAATACTAGCATAAAGACAGCAACCAAAATGACCGGAGATAACTCAAGGTCGCGAAGTAGCAAAATGGAAGGATCTCCCTGTTCATCAATTCACAAGTTAATAGCATTCTTGCATATGCCTACTATAATCAGATGTATTTTTTCCAAGCCTGGCTTTTGTGTGTGAATACTCTTTCTGCATATATGAGGCTACCCCACTCAGCATTTTGATAATATATATATTTGTCATAATAACAGATCAGTATGTGGTCAACGAGTGCAATAGAACTTTTCTGCGCTCTCCTTTCATCCATGTTTTTATACCTGCTCCTGCCTGTTCAGAACGCTACATACCTGCTACTTTACTATTAAAAGTACATTCAAGAATATGCCTGTTCTGCAATGGCTAAGCAGTTATATAAGGTGCAAACACCAGGGAAAGAGCGTATACAATATGACTTAGAAAGTGCAGTAAATTGCTTTCTAACGTAAACTTTTATTCAAACCTTTCAAATCATACACAACCAAAACCGTTCATCAAAATACAACCTTAGGAAAGTTGGGTGACCACTTGGTTGGAATACAGCATAGGTTCAAGAAAAATGTATGAGAGGGGACATAAATCTACTTTAAAAAGTTGCATTTTCCCCAGAGTTTATGTTTAGCTAAAGGTGCAAGGCTGCAGCTTGCAATATGCTACTTTTTGAAGGTGCCTGCAGTGTGGTTTTTGAGTTAACAGCAGCTGCTAAAAAGAATTTCACTTAATAAATTCAGTTAACACTTGGCATTTGTCAGTTTCTCACATCATATTTTCTTTCTGACACGTTTCACAGCAACAATCTATAAAAACATTTTTACTCGCAGTTCGAAAACTTCTTTACTCACCTGTGTAAAAAATTAAGCTGCCAAGTCATCCTTACATCATGTCGCCCCAAAATTCAGCTCAGGCACAACAGCATCTCCTGCATAAAAGAAACACATTGCAATATTGAAAGAAAACATTTCATTCAGGGATGCTTTAAAAATTTGTACTCATAGCATCCACAGTACGAAAAAAAGGTTTGCAATTTAGCGGGCCGAGGTTAACTCTCCTCACTTTAGGAGTGCTAGCCTGTGCCACTCATGGCCATAGTGGCTTAAGTATCGTACATTGAACTGCAGTCTTCAAGCTGTTTGAGAATTTTAAACCTTCAAGTTTGTATGCCACACTCATACCGTGCTTGGAAGGATGTGCCACTCTCTGCCACAAGTGGTAAAGGTCAACACTTGGAGCGACAGGCCTGACACACACACACAAGTACAAGGCAAAGTGTGATGCTGTCACAGCTGAAAGGACAGATGCATCATGTGGAATACAAATATAAGACTTCTAAAGGCAGTGAGCTGTCTTTTTCTACACATTCCTTTTTTTTCTTCACTTGCACCATTCAATAAAAAAATGCAGCTATCAACATTGTTTTCTCTATTTTCATAGCCTGTGCCCCTTTTGCTAATTCATGCTGCAAACAAATGGTGTTCTATGCTCAAAGAAGAAATAATTCCTGCATTTAAAATTTAATTTTGCCGACAATGACTTTGGGTAGCATAGGATGGATGGAAGACGGAAAGATAACCATGGCAAACGCATATACACCTATTTGTATTCAGTGCCTCCTGCACTTGTGATGTTATACCGTAGATCCACAGTAAGTGGACCGATCACAGTGCTAACATCCTTATCGCTTTCTTTGTGTTCAATCTCCAATCATCTTCTGTTTACACATGCTAAAACACATTTCGTTATGCTTTTTAATGGTGAACACGTTAATTATTTTGCATTAACAATATTTTTCTACAAGCTGTGATTTACTACCAAACGAATATACAATCGAGTTATTTATTGGAAAGCCTAAGGGCAAATTCAACCAGGCTGTGCAAAATCTGCAACTCCTTTTATATCTTTTAAAAGTACATACAGCCCAGCCCTCATATACTGCCCACGATAAAAGGAAACAATTGTTTTTACATCCACAATTAGCATGCTATAATTTTCAATACTCCATTTCTAATCTTTTTCATCATACAAGGATGTCCCATGAAATCGTCCAAGCTATGTCTTGGCAGACCTACAAAAAATTTTAGAGGGTCAATAAGCAAAATTTCATAATTTTAGAGCTGTTCAGAATAAATACTGAATAGTTGTATTGCAAAATATGCAAAGAATTGTACTGTCATAGTGGCAAAAGGCAAAACTTCATACACAAAACGTTAAGTACAAAAACTTTTAGTGAACTTGCTAATGCTTTTTCCTGTATTCATATAGCGGCTATATGTCTTAACGCTATTGAGATGTAAGAAAATGGCCTAATACCAGCTTCAGATCAAAGCAAAACACTTTCTCTACTATGTGCAGATGTCCTTAAAAGAAATAGTTGAACTGCTGGGACAACTGAATTCTACAAAGCTGGACATGTAATGAAACGAAAAAAAAAAGCAATGAGCTTACTGTGATTTAATCGAAGTGCTACAGATCTAAAACATCAAGCAAGAGATACCAATTTACCAGGCACCATAGCAAAATACTTTCCCAACTCTTCTTCCCAATCTGGCACAATACACTCGAGCTGCATATGGTGTCTATAATATACATATAATTCAAAAAGCAGAGCCATGAATGAGCCAAACAAAGCACTGGTGACGGTAACTTCTTATTTTTATGCTTTCTAATTATGAAATATATTTGAATTAAGCAAACTTTATTAATATTATTGTGACTGAGGACAAACTACACAATTTTAAACACATCCACAACACTTTTTAAACGCTGTGCAGATTTTTTATGCTTCTATGCACATTTTGTTTGTGCAGTTTCATATGCTGTGACACAGTAGTTTGCATGATACACTTATCCAGAAAGAGACGCTGTTGAGCTTGCACATTTCTTTTTCATACTCCTTCAAACAAAGCAAAGCAGTCACAGTCACCCGTAAATTAGCTCCCAGAACTGGCCGCCGCTTCATAAAGATTAAAAGAAGGCTATGTAAAAACATACCAACCAATTCCTTTGTTTCTGAAAAAGGGAACAGCCATAGAGCAGTTGACATCTGGCTATGGATCTGCATCTTCGTTCTGAGGTGCCATTGTTCAGCGCCTATTCAGCACCAATGCAGTGACTTAGCTGTATGCCAACCTGCAATATATTATGGGATTTCTGAAACACAAGACCACATTATGAATTGTAGTGGCCACAGAACATGCGGCATTCAACTGCATGTGCATATTGCATTGCTTTTGCTGCTACTCTAACATGAAGAGTTTTTACAAAAAAAGTTAGCGTAGCTTTCACTGAAGTCGCAATGTAGACAGCGGAGATGATGGGCCCCTACGTAGTCCTGGTTTTTGCTGCTTGACAAAGTTTTGCAAATTTTCTTTCCTCCTTTACTGTGTCTTTTTGTCAGTTTATTTTTATTCAATTTCCCTCCCTATTTCTGGCTCCATCTTTCATCCTCTTTCATCCCTATCTTTGTATTTCTCGCTTGCTTCCTCCTCCTCTCTTTCCTTTTCTCTATCTCTCACTCTATTCCTTTCTCTTGCTCTGATTTTCTCTCATTTTTTCTATTCGGTGCTTTACTGTCTCCTCTCCTTTTTTTTCCCCTCATCCTGACACTCATTTCCCTTTCCTACCTCCTTGCTACACTATGCTATACAAGGCTATGCTATGCTCTGCTAGCGTGCCTGGATAGCCGAGTGGTTAGGACGCTCACCTTCAGATCGAAGGTACGCAGGTTTGAATCCCGCCTCGAAAAGAATTTTCTTTTCGCCAAGGATTTCTCTCTTTGCACTCGTTCTCTCACCTATCAAGCTTATCGCAAGCCACGCCAGATAAATCAGCGCATGTGTTCTGAGAGCGAAGCAAAAGAGGACAAAGAGGATGTCGACAGCCGCATGCACGTTCACGATAATGATCAATTCTCTTTCGGACAGACAAATTACGGCGAGCTTAAAGAGCGTCACCGTTAAAACATGATTTTGAAGGTTTCGCCGATTTGGTCCAGCTTGCTATCGTACAGTGCCTGCACGAGGAGGGCCCCCCAGAGACAGACGCTCACGATCACATTTAGCCGTGCCGGCTTAGTGGGAGACATGCCGCATACAGGCGTCGCATGCAAGAAACAGACGCCGATTATCGCTCATTTGATCGTTGTACTTGCAACCACGCGCGCACACGCGACGGGAAAAATAAGACTAGCCGACCGTCGACACCTTGACCTTTCGGTCGCTGTGATCTCACAACGGAAGTTTCAAATTGCAGCTAGCGATCACCGCCTCTTATCGCATCGCAACTAGAAGAAAAAAAAATCTTCCAATCTCCAAAAATCTGATATCGCGATAGCACAGTGCCTGCACGAGGAGCGGCCCGGGCCCCGAGAGACAGACGCTCACGATCACATTTAGCCGTGCCGTTAGCACAGTAACGGCTTAGTAGGCGACATGCAGCAAACAGACGCCCATTATCACTCATTCGATCGTTGTACAACCACGCGCGCCAACGCGAAGGGGAAACTTAGACGAGGCGAGCGTCGACACCTTGACCTTGCGGTTGCTCTACTCACGCAACCGAAGTTTCCAACTGCAGCTAGGGATCACCTCGTCTTACACATCGCAAGTACACGAAAAAAAAAAATGTTCCCCTGAACAACAATATGATATTGTCGATAGCGAATTTTCAATGAGAGATAAATTATTGAACCGCACGCACTGTACGTGAGTGATTGCAAGCTACTGCAAATGCGCGGTCTCCACTGCATGCAATAAGTTCCCCGGCCGTGTGTTGCGCGCCAGGCGAACGAAACACCGAGCGCTAACGGCACCAAATACGCGCACAAAAGCAATCCAGCATTTGTGATGATCTCAAATTGCGATTCTCACACATCTGCCGAGGCAATCGATATACAAACTGCACATAAGAGTCGCACGTACTGCATATAATCTTCGCACGTACACGATAATAACAAGCAGTTTTACGCATTCCTCAACTCCCTTCGAATACGGCCCGTAACAAAACACGTTTACAAACACGTACTGTCACAGAGGAAACAAGTACTTCTGTCATGCTAAGCTTGTGCAGCGCGACAGAACGCGGAAAGAGAAGAAAACACGCACAGACACACACAGCGCTGTCATGCCTTCACAACAGCCGATCATAGATCTGACTCCGCAGCCAGCCTTTCAGTAACTGAAACGTAGCTGGCAAAGTTCAATAGCACGCGCGCACACACAGTGACAAACAACGCACAAAGGTCATTCGGAATAACTTACCGTAGGTCCTCGGCTTCAAAAGTGTAGCTGACCGACGAACACCAATCAAAATGGCTACCGCAAGCAACGGAACGACGCCGCTCGAGCGAGGCGAGGCTAGCGAGGCGCACGCTTCCCACACTCCAAAGTCCGGATTCTGACGTGCTCCTCCGCCATGCAAGTAGTTCGGGGCTCTGCGGCTCTAACGCGCGCTAACCCCGAACAAAAAAGTAGAGCGATGACGCTGCGCGGGCGCGGGTCATTTCAAATCTGTGTGCAAATAACTTTTGCGAATTAGACGCTTAGGCTGATCGTCATCTTGACCACAGGCGTGCGCACGGGGGGGGGGGGGGGGGGAGGCAGGGGGGCGAGAAGGGGGGGGGGCGCAAAGCCAGCCCTATACATTGTAGGGGGGCGCAAAGTCAGCCCCATACATTGACATAATAGGGAGGGGGGGGGGCGCTGCGACTAACCTTCGTGCCCCCCTGAAGGGAAACCCTGCGCACGCTTATGATCTTGACCATGGCCGATGGCTCTTTTCGCTTATTAGCTCGTGACCAAATGGGCGTGTTTAAATGCCTCCTATCTGCCTCACATCATTATTTTTTTATTGTCACTCCCATACTTACTGCGGAGCACCTGCCATAGCCTCCAATGCTTGACGATCAGGAAAAAATAACGTCTTTGGTCCTGTTTACCCTCTGTGGTGCGAGTTCGTATTTCGGGCTGGAGTGGTAAAAGAGTATGTCAGCTGCTAAAAAGGTCGTATTTATTCATTTGTGTTAACAGAGTAGCATAGGCGCGCGCAGGGTTCCCCTTAAGGGGGGGGGGGGGGGAGACGGGACGAGTTATTACAGCGGCCCCGTCTCTTACTAAGTCGAGGTATGGGGCAGACTTTGCGCCCCCCCTCCCCTTTAAAGTGACTACGGCGAGCGCCCCCCCCCCTTCCCACCCTCCCCGTGCGCACGCCTCTGCAGAGTAGCTTGCAAAAACACACCCTCCGAGATCTGTATTTTTTTTCTTTTTCACTTCTATTGATTCTTTTCTTTATTCTGTGAGCAGGTTCACGTAATGCTCCGGATGTGGCGAGAGTATCAGGGAGAAAGAAGAAAGGGAGACCACAGAAGGGTTCTGAGAAAATCAAAGCAAGAGGAAAGGAAGCAAGAAGCGGGAACTCGCGGTTCGGCACCGACAGCGCGCCTGCGTCTCCAGGATGTCCCGTAGATTTTCACGATGAAGCTTGTGCAGCGCTCACGAATAGGACGACGGACGGAAGAAGCACACTAAACAAGCGCTGCTTTTAGATGTGAAGCATCTTATGGCGAAGCTTAATCCGGTGGTGGTGGTGGTGGTGGTGGTGGTGTGCCGCGTGCCCACCCTTACTGCGCATGCGCAAACCCTTTAAAGAAAATAAAAAACCGCCTCTCCCCCCTCTCTCTCCTCTAGGCATCCCTCCCCGCGGCAACCACACCCTCACTGCGCATGCGCCTCCCTTCCTCTCTCCCCTCTTACACTCCCCCCCCTCTCTCCATCCCTGCCCGCAGCGTCTACACTCCCACTGCGCATGCGCGTCGCCCCCTCTCTCTCCTCTCCTACGCTCCCTCCTCTCTCCTCTACGCATCCCTGCCCACGGTGTTCACACTCCCCACTGCGCATGCGTGTTACCCCCCTCTCTCTCCTCTCCTACGCTCCCCCCCTCTCTCGCCTCGCGACGCCGACGCAGGCAGCGTCTGCTAGAGAGTTTCTTGGTTGAAAAAACCGACTGCTCGCGCTGCACAACCGTTCACTGGCCACCCCGTATTTATGGCAATGGATCTTGACCTCCAAGGTGGTGCCGGTGGGAGATTTGTCCTGTGCGTTGTTGAACAATAAAAATTCGCAGTGTGCGCGTTAACTAAAAGCGGAGTGCGGGTCTCTGTGTCCAGTCGGAGTCTTCTGTCTCTCAATGCCCATTAGCAGCGATTGGCATGTTCCAGTAGGAAACACTGCTCCATCACTGCCTGCTTTGCGCCTCCCCAGTTTTCTCTCCTGCGCAACGCTGCAATGAGCGCCAGCGTCAACGCCGCCGCCAGTGTAAGCGTTAGCGCCCGCTGCTTCACATCTACACATGGTTCCCTTTAGCGGGAGATGGTGTATTTTTCGTCCATCGTCCTACTCGTGAGCTCTGCACGAAATTCATCGTGGACCCAAACGAACTCGCTCAGCTTACAATCTTTATGCCCCACACAGTTCTTTACGGCCGTGGGGGGTGTTGTCAACGCAATCGCTCGTCCCAAACAGTTATGCTATAAGGGGAACAGTACGGGGCAAAATATTTAAAAATACACAAGAAATGAGGCAACACATCACAAGACTGCACTCTTCAAAATACAGCCGAAAAATTTCAAACAGCAGCAACAACAACAACAAAAGTCACAGTTTCGCCGCAAGGGCGAAGCAATGAATGCGATAGTAAGAAATTAGAATGTCACACGAAGGTCGACTAGCAGCTTGATAGTTGCAGCGTCCCACTGTAGCACGGAGAGAGACGCTTGAAAAGGACACGCAGGTATACACAGGACAAGCGTGAACAAACAACTATCACAGTTGTTACGCCTTTGTGTTTGAGCAACGCGCTGCAAGTATCGACAACGCAGAAGCCGAGGCTCTTAGATATTTCTTCTTTTAAAGTGCGGTGCGCGGAATGACCCCTCCGCGTCTCCTACCACGCGGTGGCGTCTGACGCAAGGTGTGCGTAAGGTCCCTAGATAAAAACTTCTTTTATCTAGGGACCTTAGGTGTGCGCGGTGTTCTTTTTTTTTTTCGTTCCACATCACGAGTGGGCACAGAACGAGGCCCTTTTTTCGTGCGCGCCTCAAGGGCAGTTTTCAAATTTAAAGAGAGTGTAGGAGCGTTGCGTGATAAAAAAAACATGCTGAAGCTCCTCCGAGATCTGCATACCTCCAGCGGTGAGTGGTGTATATAAATAGCCTGCCATTGTTATGCCGGCTCATGCATGGTGCGTGGCTGAGTGGTCAAACACAGCGCACTGCAGAGCGAGGAGTTCGTCGGTCGAATCCCCGGTCAGCAGGGGGGCCTTGGAATTTTCGTACTCTGATTTATTTTTCTTTGTGCCTTTCTTATAATATATATATACATGTCTGGGGCAGGACGGCGACGGCAAAAATCAGCCGAGAGTGCCCATATAATGGCTAACGCAATGAAATTGCAGTTGACGTAACTCCCTCATGCAACCATGCAGACAGAAATGTTAAAAATGCTTTCAGGCAGCCACCACTAATCAGAACACTGCACACGCATGAGTAAAACGTGTCGATAAACTCCTGCGGGAAGGAAAGAAGTCCATATCAAAAGAGATTGAAAGTGTAAGAAAAAAAAAGTGAAATGCCATGGATGAATCTGAATGAAGAGCATGCATGAATGTTGATGTTTACCACAAAGGACTTTACACTGCATGAACGGGGGCACCTTTCCGTAGTTTCCAGGAGGTGTCACTGTATTCATTTTCTGATTTCTGCCCGTTTTGAGAAAAAACAAAGAGTCTCTGAATTATAACGCGTAGAATTTCTGTTATACTTGAAACAACAGCAGCTTCCGTAACGTCGCGGAAAGTTTTGCAGTTTTCCTGAAACAGAAAAATTTTCCTTGTCGTTACGCACATATTCTTTGTAAGGTTATGGAAATTTTTTACAGTGTAGATAGATACGTAGATAGAAACGCAAAAGTGCTTACAGTACGCAAAGAAATGCTTCGCATTTAGAATATCTACACGAGTAAAAATGGCAAACAAGGACCATGACCTGGCGGTCGGTAGAAAACTGATTGAAACAGCTAAGTCCGGACATTCAAGAATCAACGAAACCAAGAACCAATGTCTAACAAAAAGACTACTACAAATGGTTTGTAAGTAAGTGACAACAAGGCTAGAAAGGTGTAACCATGAACAAAACGCAAAACATGAAAACAAAAGCATGAAACAACAACCTGCGTGATCACAGTCGATGCTTAAGGTCCCTAACTTTTTTGTCAAAGCGTGCTATTGAGAGTACTACCAGGAGTATAGAGTATGTGTCAGTCTAGAATGGCGGCGCGCCATGCTGATGTTAATGCACATCCGGTTAGACAATACTTCTTTCAAACTATATGTTCATTTGAGGAAACACAGGCGGTTCAACAAGATGTACCTGAAGGGCTTCATCAAGTAGAAAGCCTTCTAAAGATTAAGGAATATTAAAAAGCCGGCAATCTCTGATACTGGTTTGCCTTTTCTTTTTTGTTCATTTTTGTCCTTTGTTTGGTATATATTTGTTTATCAATGCTGTAACTTGTATGTACATAGGTAATAAAGAAAAAAAAAGAGTACTGGGAGTACAGCAGAATGCTCGTGACGGCCCCACCCTTGGGAGTAATACTGGGAGTGTTATTCCCTAGCGTGGGGCCGTCACGAGCATTCTGCTTCGCCGACGCGACCGTCATGATAGGCTCCTCATATAGCCGGCGGCATGGTGTCTCGCAAAATCCCCATGAGCCCGATGGTTCAGCTTTAGTGTGCCATTTCCTGCTCTTTTTTAACGCGATGGCTGGTTGGTTGGTTGGTTCCTTATTGTTTTGGCGCAACCCACCTCGGGGGATAGGCCATGAAATCGGACGGTGTCTTGCTTAAGAAACTAATTCACATTACTGGAGGAAAGGGTTGAAAATGAATTGCATTACAGATTAGTATTAGAAACTCTCAAGATTAAAAAAAAAGAAAAAGCGAGAAAAAAAAACCTATAGAGAAGCAACGAAAAAAATATATACATATATAGTGATCTAACCTTAACATTCCATTCTTTTAGAGTCTCGTAAATAATTAGATACAGCGTTGAAAACGCTCCTGTGGCTAAAACCAAAGGTGGTTGCACCAAATGAAAGAATCACCGGAAGAGTCAAATTCAAGGCTAACTTTCGTAGGGGTTCTTCAAGTAATCTTTTTCTGTCTGTTTTAAATCTTCGGCACGTCAAAAAGAAGTGCTCCAGAGATTCGCTCTCATTACAGTGAAAGCATAAAGGCGTCTGAGCCAGACCTGACCTATGAAGGTAAAAGTTCAGTGGGGGGGGACTCGACAGCGTAGCCTTGTAATTAATATTTCCTCCTTTCTAGATGAACACCACCTTCTCTGCCAAGGAAACTTTAGCTGTGGGAACTCTGATAATGATAAAGGAGATTTATCGAAGTTATTGGCCGTAGTAAATTTTTCGAATCGTGCTGCTGTGACGTACGCCGACGTGGGCAATACAGACAATACAGGGCCATCGTGGGATGATACTGCAAGTGCATCTGCACATTCATTAAGAGCTAAACCTCTATGGCCTGGTACCCACACTAATCGAACGAGCCGTACATGTCTGGGAATTAGAGAATAGAATGTCTCTAAGGTACTCGATAAGTTAGGTGCGCTTGAGGCCGAACAGACAGAGAGGCAGTCTGTTAGAACGACCACCGATGACAGACAATGGGGCAATTTACGCAATGCTAGGACTATTGCCAGCAATTCAGCCTGGTAAATAGGTGTAAAGTCCGGCAACCGAATAGAAAAATTCCAATCCAGAGAAACCGATACAATTCCCACACCTGTCTTCTCTTCACAAACAGAAGCATCAGTCGCTATGACAGTGGTTGTTTCCAGATTGGCCAAATGATCCTCCAATATGCCATTTAGATATTGATATGGTAAATTTTTAGCGTTGTTAGGGTATATATCATCAAATTCAATCCAAATTGTTTCAACAGTGCTGAGTATATGTACTTCCCAGAGGTGAATTTTTAATGGGTCCAAAAGTCTCTTTGTAAAACTGACTTGGGGGCAATGTAATCTAAACCATTGGTGGTTAAAAAATGAGGCCTGCTGGTTAATGAAAACATACTGTGACCTCCTCTGTGGGGATGCATAGATTTTGAGAAATGTTCGTAGTGTTAGAATATGAAATCTTTTTATAAGAGAAGGCAGGCGTGATTCTTCATATAGAATATTGATCGCAACAAATTTAGGTAGCCCCAGACATAACCGTAACGATTCACGTTCTAAGAGAAGCAGAGGTCGAACTTTATAAGCCGGAGCGCCAGAAAATAAAACGCAGCCGAATTCCAGTATCGGTCTAATGTACAGGCAATAAATCATGACGAGCACCTCTCTGCGCAAACCGGCACGTTTGTTGCTGAGCCTACGCAGCATGCCTACTGCGCGTGCTCCCTTAGCCGCCATGTTTTCTATATGGGGACTCCAGTTAAGTTTTTCGGTGTAGGTTACCCCTAAATACCTGACTGACTCGACCTGAGGTATGACGTCTTGTCGGTACAATAATGAAATTTGTACTGGGATATTTTGTGCGAAAACTACGATTGCGCTTTTATTAATATTGAGTGATAAGTTAAAACCGTCCAGCCACGTTTCCAGACTATTCATATATGTCTGCAGAATTTGGTAAAGTGTGTGAATGTCTGCTGATGAAGCGAAAAATGCGATGTCATCAGCATACGCATACGCCTGCACATCGTGCTGTTTGGGAATAGTACACAGAAGTACATTAAATAATAATAGACATAACACTGACCCTTGCGGGAGACCTCTCGTTTGCCTATATTTTGAAGAGTTGACACCGGATTGCGAGCAGTAAAACTCTCTATCACTTAAGAAAGCATAGACCCATGCCACAAAGTATTGTGGCAGTCCTAAGTTCTTAAGGGAATCTATCAGTTTCACATGCTCCACACTGTCATAGGCTTTTGTGATATCTAAAGTAACTAGAGCGGAGTATTGTTTCTGATATCGAGCAAGCTGTATTCTACTTTCTAGATCAACGTGCGCACACCAAATGGAGCAACCACGCCTGAATCCAATTTGACATGGGCTCAGTGTCATGTTTTCCGACATCCAGCGATCTACACGGCTATGTAAAATTCTTTCGACGAGTTTTACTAGATTCGATGTCAGTGCTATAGGCCCGATATTATCGAAGGTAAACCCAGCGCCTTGTTTTTTTAACAATGGTATCACTTTCGCAACTCTCCAAGCAGGTGGGATCCAAGAATTTCTAATTGAGTGATTCACAATTTCGAGTAGGCCAAGGGGGGTAAATTTTATGTACTGTTTTTATTACCGACGTCGTCATACCATCAGGACCTGGAGCGGAATTAGGTAGCGTTCTTACGACATCTGCTAGCTCTGCAGCTGTGACCTCCTCAAAATCTTCACCCCTATGAGGGGGACTGGGGCTGGTACAAGAGAACAGTCGTAAAGCGACTTTCTAGGCCCTGAGCTATCTCTTCGAGAAAAGTCTTCAGTTCAGTTGGTGTACTGATTCTAGGTTTTTCAGTACCGGAAGAACTTTCTTGGTTCTCAGAAAGCGAAATAGTGCTTTTCTGTTATCCTTCTTTGAAAGAAACTCAGATCGTTCGCTGTCGAATTTGTCCTTCGCATTGGCAACGGTTCTCTTAAAAATAGCAGCTGCATACTTGTAGTCACTCCAGTTGCGAGGGCAATGGTTGAAATTTTTTCCATACAGCTTTTCTTAACCTATACACCCGCGAACAGTCAGGATTCCACCAAGGGTTGGTAGAAGCGCTTTTGGATCTTTGTATGGTGAATTTGGAATTGTTCAACGCATCTTTTATGATGTCGCTTAATCTGATGGCATCCGGTTTGCCATCAACTATTCGGTGAGATAAAGCCCTTCGTAATGCTGTTGCGAATGTGCTGAAGTTTATATGCGTATCCGATGGTCTAATGATGAAAGTTACTGGGCATACCACCTCAAACAGTATAGGCATATGGTCACTACTTGTGCCAGAATTAATAGCATACCATGTAGAGATGGACAGGTTAACAGTAGTAAAAGTCAGATCAAGCACAGAATAAGACTTATTACACATAAAGGTGGGAGTTCTGGAGTAGATACATACAACGTTATTCTTATTAGCCCACTCCCACAGACGCTTCCCATTCAAATCAGTTCTATAACCCCACGAAATATGATGAGAATTGAAGTCCCCCACTAATATAATATCTTTTAGGCAATGTGAAACTGCAGTATCTAGAACGGCAGAATTTCGTACACCCGCTGGAAAATAGGCATTAATTAAAGAAAATGGTTGGTATCCCGGAATGGTAATGTCTAACGCTAGAATTTCGCTTTCTGAAGTCATTGACCGATATGTAATTTTAGCTCGATGAGCGATTTTAGAGGATATAAATATTGCGAAACCGCCACCCCGAGAGGGACGGTCTAAACGAAATGAGCGGTAATTTTTAATTTTAAAGCACTTTTCGTCTGCAAGCCAAGTTTCTTGTAAAACAATAACATCGGGGGGAATATTGATCGCAAAGATAGAATAAATCGGTAGCTGCTGAAAAAATAGAACGGCAATTCCGCTGTAATACTTTTAAACTGCCTATTTTGGCGAGATACCAGCAGCACTCACTGCTTTCTCCAAGATACGATCTTTTAAAAAATCCTATTTTGATGAGTTTTCCTTCTGGTATCTCTTACTCTGATTTGGGGTTCACTGAGGAACCTTGTGCTTCAGGGGAAGCACGTCATTTCATTTTTCTAGAGTCATATTCCATTTGCTCCGGTTGCGAGTCTTGGGAACCGGAGTCCGAGCTCCAATCTAGCTCCTGTTCATAGGTACAATTATTTTGCGGCCTGTGTTCGGCGCGTCTCGCTTTGGTTTCGAAGAGCCTGGTTCAGATGAGACCTCAGTTATCTCAACTGGTGAAGGTAGTGAAGGGGTCACAGCATGTCGATTGCCATCCTGCAAGATTTGTTTCAATTGGGTATTCACAACTTGGGCCAATGATTCCGTTAGGCTCACAAATAGAGTTTCCATCAGTTTCGTCATCGACCTTTCCACCGTTGATGCTATTATCTCTGGCAGCGACGAATCTAGCACCTGATTGGCCCGGCTGGCAGCGGTGGCATAGCCACGTGAGCGCTCTGCAAGAACCAATCGGGCCTCACGCCGGGAGCATCGTTTCTGCTCAACGATGGCGTTAAAGAGCTCGTTTCGCAGAAATTCCGGCGTCGGCGTTGGTGTCGGCGTCGGCGTCGGCGTCGTTGGTTGTGAGCGAAAAATCATCATCTTGTCCGTGACCGAAAAATCGAGAAAGATGCAAATAAAACAAATAATCAAAATTTTCGGGTCCGAGTGAGGATCGAACCCGGGTTGTCTGCGTGGCAAGCAGGTGTTCTACCACACAGCCATGCCTCTGCTTAGAAATACTGTGAAAATAACTTCCTCTGCTTGGAAATGCAGCGAAAATAACTTCCATGCTTTGCAAACGCAAGCGTCCTTTATATAGGCGTCGCAATATAACATGTAATATCCCAGGAATATTGCGTGGTACAAGCGTAGATTGCCATCGGGCGTCAGAATATGTGACTATCATAACGATTCCATAGTTTAAAGCCAGCCACCCATTACAAACGACACACACCTTACTACGCGTATTCCCTTAAGACCACGTAGTGGGTGCATAGCAAGTTCGAAAACATTTCCCACATTTGCCGCGCATAATTTCTACTGGTTTAAAGCATACTACCCATTACATAGTATGCACTAAATGACTCAAGTATGCACTAGGGACGGGATATCGCTATCGCGTTCAACTCTTAAAGGCGAAGCTTAAGGGTCCCCCCAATTTTTTCATTTTTTTTTTTGTGCTATAGTGTACTTGCATACGCTGCACATTTTTCGCTCATTATTTAGGATCCTATGGTTCGACGGGCTTGTCGGCACGTTACAGCCTCTGCAACAAATTATTGTCCTATAGCCACGCAGACTTCTGATTAAGGGAGTCTGCGTTTAACCCGCACTTCCCTCCGTATCCCCATAGGAGCGCTTAGGCTGGTGAACCATCGATAATGCGGATATTGTATAGCACCTACACAATCTGTGTAGGATCTAAATTAAATAATGTTTGGTGCTGCTCTCATGACGCATCTAGCGTGCTTGAATTGAAAACTCAACGCCCGACAATTTCGATGAATTCTTGCGTTCGCCAATGCCTCGGAAGAGACTGTAGTGAGGCATTTATACTGAGAAGTCCCGCAGCGTGCGCTGACAGAATGGCATTTCTCTATTGTTACCTCGTGTGCGCTGTTCCCAGCGCTAAACAAAAACTGCACAAAGCTCGCTCCGGCATTATTATAGAAGCTGTGACGAAAAAATTTGCAGAACGCCGCGTATGTTCAAGTGTTTCGAATATTCGATAGCTCGAAACTTTTTGGTGCGTCAGGGAAAGCTTTACTGCCAGACAAGCCGCGTGTATGAATGGAAGCATAGTACACGATTATGAATTCTGCCCACGTCATGCGCGACTGCAGTCTAAATATTCAGCAAAATGGATTTTTCCCTTGCGTCAGCAGAACCGAAGAGGCTTCACGTCAGCCCATGGATAAGCTGAACTCAATAGTAAAAAAAGATCGTAGGCAGGCCAACTACGAAACATGCGCTGATGTTGGAGGGGGACCAGTAATCTCATTCTTCGTCTTCTTTCTCTCTCTCCCTCTTTTTTATGGTGTTTGTATTCTGCGAAACGTACGGAGGAGAAGTTAAAGGATATCGTTCGCATAAGCTAAATCTCGTCGACTGGAAGAAAGTATTCAATATGGAATTTCCTTCGCAATTTCTTTTTCAAGGCACGAAACATAATCTGCCTGTTCAGTTCGCACATTCCGTGTCATTTCTTTGTTTGAACAGTTCTTGGTCTGTCAGTTGTTCTCTTACAATATAATGCTAGAAGCAGCATACGTACTTAAGACTACAAAACGCGTTTTTGAAAGTCCTAAAGACAAGCATGGTAGAATGTTGCAAACGATAACCTGAAACAAAATCGCCTTTTAGATCTTTTTTAACGCTTTGCTTCTATTATACTAGCACAGCCTCGACTGCACTGGGAAAAAATTCAGTGAATCGATTTGAAAATCTGATAAATCTGAGAATCGAGTTGTAGCTGACCTCCCAGCATGAGCTAAGCGTAAGGAGGTGAATTGACATCTTTGTGTAAATTATCCGGTTGTTGGTATATCGAGGGCTGTCCGCCTCGGTGGATCAGTGGCTAGGGTGCTCGGCTGCTGACCCGAAGGTCGCGGGTTCGATCCCGGCCACGGCGGTCGCATTTCGATGGAGGCGAAATGGTAGAGGCCCGTGTACTGTGCGATGTCAGTGCACGTTAAAGAACACCAGATGGTCGAAATTTCCGGAGCCCTCCACTACGGCGTCTCTCATAATCATATCGTGGTTTTGGGACGTAAAACCCCACATATTATTATTATTATTATTATATCGAGGGCTTACCACGCACGTTGACTTCACTGGCGGCTTGACGGTAGCTCATGATCCGAGGTAAGATCGGTACTCCCGTTAGAGCAAGTACGCCAGTTTTATCGAAAAGAAGTGCACGGTGGTGCGATAACGTGCGTATCATCAGTCGTGGTCGTTTGCGTACTCGTTCAGGGTCGAGCAGCGCTTCACTATAGCTTACCGACTCACAGAAGCAGATATGAAATGTTAATTGTATTGTTATCAAAACAGTTAGCCGACACGGTAACAATAATTGACATTGCTCCGACATGACGCCGGTAATGGCCGCGAGGTCGAGTGGAGTCGCCGCCTCGCGGTGACTGGCTGAAGCGCACCTATTGTGGCATGGCTAAAGTGACCAAACGTCTTGATTTAGGTGGGAGATGTCTAGGTTTTTCGGCTGGGGTCCCACTGTCCCGCCCACCTGCTGGTGGGACAGTGTTTTGCTGCGCTTTCAGCCTAAAGCCGTCTCGCAGTCGGCGTCAGCTAGCCCGGCCACCACACCCCTAACATGACTATGAACCGCTTTCTTTATTCTATTTCTACTTATTTCTCTCTCTGTTTCTATAGCTTTCTGTGTTTCATTGTTTGTATGTTTTATTGCGATAGGAATTATGTGGACACTCTCGGCTGTTTTTTGCCGTCGCCGTCATGCCCCGGATATATATATATATATATATATATATAAGGAAAAAAGAAAAATTAATGAGAACAAAAAAAAATTCCAAGGCAACCGACCGGGGATTCGAAGCAGTGACCCCTCGCTCCACAGCGCGCTGCGTTATACCACTCAGCCACTCCCAATTGTATTTTTGCTTGCGCTGACATAATAATAATGGCAAGATATTTATGCACACCATTTATCACTGCCAGTAAGCAGGTCTCGGAGGAGCTTGGGCGTGTTTTCTATCACGCAATGCTGCTACATTTTCTTTCACGTTGAAAAATGCTCTTGAGATGCCCACAAAAAAGGGGCCCCTTTCTGTACCCACTCGTGATGTGGAACGAAAAAAAAAAGGACAGCGTGCACCTTGCGTCCGACATCACAGTTTCGCCGCAACGGCAAAGCAATTAATGTGATAGCAAGAAATTGGAATGGGATACGAAGATCAACGAGCAGCTCGATACTTGCGGCTTCCCGCTGAAGCGCAAAGGACGCTCGAAAAGGACCTCGCAGGTATACACAGGACAAGCCTGAACTAACAACGTTTACAGTTGTTACGCATGTGTGTTTGAACAACGCGCTGCAAGTGTCGACAACGCTGGACCCGACGCTCTTTGATATTTATTCTTCTTTTAAAGTGTCGTGCGTGGAATGACCCCTCTGCGTCTCCTGCTACACGGTGGCGTCTGACGCAAGGTGCACGCTGTTCTTTTTTTTTTTCGTTCCACATCACAAGTGGGTACAGAAAGTGGCCCCTTTTGTGTGCGCGTCTGAAGAGCAGTTTTCAAAGTGAAAAAAGTATAGGAAAGTTGCGTGAAAAAAAAAAACACGTGCAAGCTCCTCCGAGACGTGCATACCGCCAGCGGTAAATGGTGTGCATAAAAAAAATTGGCAGATTCCAAATACCATGGGAATCGATGTCATGCGAACGATGCGGAGGCAAGGTCACTGGGTAGTAATTTTTGTATTCAGCGAAACGTTACGAAATTACGCTAAAGATATGTTCAAATGTTGTACGCACAGACATATGTTGAACAGTCGCATATGTTTCATATAACCAGTTGTTTACAGTTGCGTAACGATGCCGATAGAAACTTCGGTATTACCAACACCAGAAGCGGTAAGCTGATACGTAGCACTCGTGCTTGCGAGGATGGTAGCCCTGGATAGTGCTTCGTGGACCAACTGCAGTGGATGGCGCTCAACTATGCAATTGACGTTAACCCGACATGATGCTTACCTCATAGGAGTACATACGTAATTTTATAAAATTAGATAGCCAGCACTGCAACCGCAATTGACGTTTCACCAACATTCCGCCAACATAGGGGCTTTTTTCCAAAGCAGTTCCGGGGCCTGGCGTGGCTCTGTGGTAGAATGCTTGATTGCCACGCAGATTGCTTGAGTTCGATTCTTGCTTGGACCCTGATATTTATTATTTGTATTCTTCGGGTGCACGTTGCCGACGTCAGTTTTTCTTAACGCTCTCACATTTAAACTACTAATGTCTGTCCTCGCCGTTCCTGGGTAGATATAAATTGTCAAACACCTGTGGTGCATACCCGCATACCGTAACCCGTGGTATACGGGTATGTGCCACACGTGTCTGCAGGAAAGGGTTTGACGACGTACGCGACAAGATTTCCACGTTATTCATGTCGCGACCAGCCAGACATATTCGTCAATACCTCTTACCCTCCCGTACAAATTTTGGTCTACCCCAAGTTAAGAAGGAGGCGATCACGAGAGCACCCAGACGTAGGCGGCTAGATAGACAGATAGATAGATTCGTAGACAAAAACGCAAAAGTGCTTACAGTACGCAAATAAATGCTTCGCATTTAATAGCTTGTCATTATTATTATGCCGGCGCAAGCATGGGGAGTGGCTCAGTGGTCTAACGCAGCGCGATGTGGAGCGAGGGTTCACTGGTTCGAATACCCGGTTGGGTGCCTTGGAATTTTTTTTGTTTGTGCTTTCTTTATATATATATCCGGGGTATGACGGCGACGGCAGAAATCAGCCGAGAGTTTCCATATAATTTATATGGCAATAAAACTAGCTGGGAGCGCATAACACATTGGAAGAGAACGAAACGTCAGTTATTCTCGCCCAGCGGGAAAGACTCGACTCAACACAGCAAAGATGAGTCTTACTACAAAAGCTAGGTTATCCCCCAAGGCCGCAACGTTGCGGAAAACAAACACTTCTACCCCATGAGGACAGAGATCATATAATGGCATCTCCCATTCTCACAAACATGAGTGCAAGATGTCGCATGGGCAGACGAGAGGCCAGGGCCAGAGCTTTGAAAAAACAGTTTGGACACAATCGGGACGCGTACAACACCGACGCGTGTACAATAGCCAAAGACAAATACACTGTCGTAGCCACAAGTCAAAACAGTACGACAGTACGATCACAGAAACCGTACGAACCGCCTCAGTTAGCACGGCCGTCACCAGCATTGGCAAATGAGATGCGGAACACAAGACCCAGGACGCCCTAGTCATCTCGGACTCGCAGTCACAGTGCCGTCAATACATGACCGGAGCTGTACCAATAATTACTGCTAAAATCTTAGGAACACACATGCAACAATGTCACACCGTGATTTGGTGTCCTGCACCACAGAGTAATGAAAGGCCAGACGGTATAGCTCTGCGAAATCAGTATCAGGACAGCGATCGCGACTATCCAAGAACCCCCAGTCACTGCGCGCGACATCTTGGAGGCACAAAGAAAAGATTGTTTAACAAAACTCGAAATTCTGTGAGATGGTGCGTAGCTAATGGCAAATTTTCGAGCGCAAAGACAAGACATTCACAAGAACGAGAGACAGGACGGCCCCTACTTTCATCTAACTTTATTTGTGGCTTCGCCAGCAAATATATGCAGAATACACACATGCGTGGAAAGTCAAATAAATTGTCTAACATGATTAGCTTGATCATTTTTTGTGATTTGTGAAGTGAAAACGTTTTTGACACTGCATTTGACTTTCTGCGCATGCGTGTTTTCTGCAAACATTTGCTGGCGCAGCCTTAAATAAAGTTAGATTAATGTAGCGCACGTCCTGTCTCTCTCGTTGTTGTGAATTTCTTGTCATTGCGTCCAAAAACTTCTCATTAACAAAGAAAAGAGAGGCGAAAATTCAGCCCGCCCTACCCCAAGCTCGAGGATGATACCTATCCTTTCAGGTATCACCTTCCATACCACGTTCCTTTCTCGCGTACCCGTTATGGGAAAGAAAAACTTGATTATGTACTCGCCACTGCACTAAATGAAGTAGACCAAAAACTTTTTGACGTGCTTAAGATTACTAACAAAACTTTACTTGATCTGTTCATGTAAATGTGGTGGAACTACTCATGTTTCATTGTGTGCAGTAGTTTCATATGTACATGTTTTTTTATCTACTATTTTTACTAAAGTGATTGTAAATTAAAAACATACATTGCTGTTTTTTATGCAACATTGTTGATTGTATAACTGCCTTTGATAAAAGCATTGTATATACTATGGCTAGATTTGCTGATATGTTTCGTCCTGTCACTGCTGCTGTACGGGTGACCAGAACTTAGTAAAGCTGCACAAGCACAGCTTTTTTCTCTGATCCCCTATTATCATATTTACAATGTACTGTATTCTCTACTGCGAAAATAGAATTTGGATTTGGATTGGATTGGATTGGACATCGGGCAGGGTGGGGACTGGCGCATTTTACAAGCTAACTACAAAGTCCACCCAACTCAGTACCCGGACACGTGTCCGTGGTGTTGGGAGCGACCATCTCTCACCCACATAACGTGTACGTGTAGACGCAGGCCACCTTAAATTGACTCGCCCTTATTATAGAGAAACCCATTTCATATGCGGTGGGAGGTCTGGCTTGCGAGCAAGGATCGAGAGAGACAAGTTACTCTGCTCTATGAGGCCCAGCAAGCCGCAAAGGCTAGCGCGGTCCTGGACTAACGGACCCAACCATATTCGCCCTAATTCCCTACAGTAAAATAAAGTTTCTGCTACTACTTGCGGCCGTCCATTCGATAGGCAATCGGCTCTTTTAATGAAGGCGTCGGACGATTACTTGGAAACGTGTCGCAGGTCTCCTTCCAGTATGGCCGCAGTAATAAATGACACCCTTACCAATGTTTCGTGCAAACCTCTCCTCCAATACACAAGCGCCAAGCGCGAAAAACATCACATCAGAGTCAAAGACGATGCAGACCTAGGCGTCCTGTGTCGTCGTTCGTGGAAAATTGTTTCACCGTAGTGCTTCACCAACAAGCCCAAGTTCGTGCTATTGAAAGTTGTGTCTTGCTCAACACTTGTGGATTATCGGGTACAAACTCCATGGGAATAGCTTTCCTACACGTTGGCCAATGCAGTATGTTTGAGAGCTGTAATGTGCGAGTCGCTATAGCTTAGAGGTTACAAACCAATTAAATATGAAGCAATAAAGTTGTATCAATAAATGATGGCATGAAACTACATTACTCCACGAACGAATTTTACCAATAATACCTCTTCTATACCTCACTAATCCGCCTGTTTGAAACTTCGCCTGCTGAGGTGGCACATTGGTTGCCGTGCTGGGCTGGTGACCAGAAGGTAACGGGTTTGATCCGAGTCGCGGTGGTTGGAGTTTCATGGAGACGGAATGGCAGATGCGTGTCTGCTGTGCGATGCCAGTGTATACGTCAACGAGCACCATGTGCTCGAGCCTTCCACAACGGCGTGCCTCACAATCATATCATGGTTTTGGAACGTAAAACCCAGATATCTTTATTATTTATGGAAATAGTTGACTAAAAAGCCTGTCTTGCTCTTAAGGCACACTTTCAATTGCGAAATAAGACGCAAGCTCCACATCGCACTTTGGGTTTTTGGAACACTTGCCATGTTTCTCGCGCTTCTGCAGCTAATGATTTCTTTCTCTACAATTGTTTTGTCCTTTCATTTCGCAAATTTCTAACGAAACTGCCAGTTCTGCCTGGAAATACACTCTCCGTTTGTGCAGTGCATTGCAGGCAATCCTTTTCCTTTTTGCGTGTCATCGATGGAGCTATGATCGCGGTAAGCGCTTTCTGTTGCTCGATTGCTTTTATCTTCCGCAACAATGGCTCGAGAGATTCGATTTTCCGCGTAAGAAGATAGAGAACAAGCCATTGGGGTCCGGCTTTCTGAAAATAGGTATAATTATTGGCGCACGAAGATGGCGCTGCGTTCAATTATGTTCGGTATTTTCCTTCTTTTTTCCTAA
Source organism: Rhipicephalus appendiculatus (assembly GCA_030522465.1). Lineage (NCBI taxonomy): Eukaryota > Metazoa > Arthropoda > Arachnida > Ixodida > Ixodidae > Rhipicephalus > Rhipicephalus appendiculatus. Next base: position 58,576 of record JALIZH010017537.1, read on the forward strand.
TTTTAGTTTTTAAAGCACTTTTACGTCGCTTGTCCCGACATTTGTTGCTGGTGCTCTATTCAGAACCTTTCTTTCTTTTATTTCTTGCTACACTGATGTATGACCATATCGGACAGGCGATGCGCGCTGATTGGATGAGGGTAGCTGACCAGCATGCGAAATTATTGTTGAGGTTGACACTTCGTCACCTTCAAACGAGTAAGAGGAATACTTTTAACGGCGGAGCTGTTTAAACCGTCTGTAAAAATGCTGGTGTCCGCTGAAAAGCAGGGGGGGGGGGGGGGTGCCACAGGAACTGGACAAGCCCCACTACCGAGTACAGCAGCTGCGAGCGTTAAACGACAACTCCGCTCGGTGAAGTGGGGTACGCGAAACAAGTGCAAGAGAGAGAGGAAGAGATAGAAAGAAACAGAAAAATACAAAGAGAGAAAGGAAACTATAGACAAAAAAGATAAAAAGAAAATTAGAGAGTAACAAAGCAAATGAAGACAAAAAATATAAAAGGCATAGACAGACAGAAAAAAAGAGAAAAAAAGCACACACACCAAAAAGAAATAAAAAAAAAACAGAGAGCAAGAACGAAAGAGAAAAGGAAGGTGCAATTAAAGAGAAACAAAGAGAGAGAGAGAGGAAGAGCTAGAAATAAAGATAAAAAGAAAGAGAAATACATAGTAAAAGACACAAAGAGATAGAAAGAAACAAACAAAACGAGACAGAAAAAACCGAGAGAGAGACAGAAACAGAAACAAAGAGAAATACAGAAGCAGAAAGAGATATAAAGGAAGGAAGAAAGAGAAATAAAGACAACACGAGCGAGAAAGAGAAAGAAAGAAATTGAAAGCAACAGGTAGAAAAACAGATGCAAGAAACAGAGGAAGGGAAACTAATGAAACCGACAGAGAATTAAGTCAAGAAAAGCACAGCGGACATTATTTGTGATTTTTTAACTGTTTTGTAATGATTGTTACTAAAACAGAAAGAAAGCAAAGTGGACCAAAAATCACAATCTCGGTGGGATCCGAACCCACAATCATCGAATTACGTGTGCGATGTTCTACCATTTGAGCTACTACGGAGGGTGCTCCACCGTTCACTTTTTTGTATGGTATTTATGTGTAAAATTTATGAAAGGGGGGAGAAAGAAAAAATACAAAGAGAAACAGGGAAGGCCACGCAGCTTCGCTCTCCCTTCAGTCTAGGCACCACTTGTGCGAAGCTTCCATAATTCTTGTCCCTATTATTTCACCGCCAATCAACTTAGAGGAGCTGTCGCAGATGATGATCATTGCTAAACCCCAGCTTTAGGTCCCAAACACCACTTTAAGCTTAACCTGAAACTAGCACACGTTGTAAGCCTGCCGCACTGTATCCACATATTAGTTCATGAAGAGGAGCACTCGCATTTTATTTCCGACTGGGCTGCTAGTATCACGGTACATAACACAGAAATAGAACTTTCTGATCTTCTCCGGATCAGGAACCTCAATTATTCTCTATTGGGTTGTTGTGTTCGAAATTATTCTGTGCAGAGAAAACTGAGACCCGTAGTATCAGATATGTAAGGGTACTAAGTCTTACGAGACAGCATGTCTGGTAAAACATAAGTACCCTTACATATCTATACCAGACAGCATGTTCACAGAAAAATGCCTTAACAGTCACAAAAATGAATTTTCTGACTGTAAAGCTCAAGCCATCGGTTCAGTTGTCGCTCGTCTACCAAGTCCGCTAAGGCGAAGTTGGTCTTGCACGCTTTGAGCGGTGGTCTGTTTATTTGTTACAAGGACTAGAAAAAAAGGACTTAGAACAGACGAGCGCTCGTCTGTTGTTTCCTATGAGTCCTCGTGTTTTTTGCGCAGTGTTTTTTCATTCAGTCTCCAGTTGAGGTTAGCGGCTTGTGTGTCACGGATATTCAAGGGGAACATTTTGCAGAATCCGCAGCGAAAACACGTAATTGCTGTATAAAAGAGATGTGAGTGAAGGAAGGAAGGAGACGAGAAACGCGCACATGCACTGACTGCGAACTTAGTTTATTGGACACAAAATGTGCCATATGTTACTCATGCTGTGTTCGATAACACTCTAACCTTGTATACAGTGTGCCCAAGCTATATTTAGCCAGATATTAAAAATATGCAGACGCACTCTTCAAGACGCGACCAAATGCATGTTGCGTACTACTGCATAAATCCTTTTTTTTTTCGCCTAGATGCCGAATTAGGCATATCAAATTAACTAACTTTTGAACCAAAGAAGCTAGCCAAGAAATCTGTGTGGAAAAATGTAGGTCATTTTGCAAAACATTCGATTAGACAGTTTCTAACTTTATATATATTAATTATTAGTGTTTTTCTTACTACACATACCCGCGAAATACGAAAATACCACGTGACATGCCTGCTTGCGCGCCTAGGCGCGCCGTGATTGTAGTTCTCCCTAACGTTCTGCGTACAGACGATATGCATCGCTCGCGACGGTTCACGACAGCGATAAGCAGACGCAGCGGCTAGCGCTTCCGTGGCCGCTAGCAAAACGTGTATCATCCCACAGCCACCACCATATATTCGCTGTCTTGTCGAAGCGCCCACGCGGGCTTTCAACGTGGTATTTTTTAGGGGCGAAGCTCCTTAAGCCGTGGGTCGTGCGTCCTCGATGTATGTAGTTGTAGGTAGCCACCTCT
>JALIZH010017538.1:0-157648 GCA_030522465.1 Rhipicephalus appendiculatus
AGTATTTCGTCATAACTGCCAGCTGTTCGGTAGGTTTTCTATTTACAGTTGGATTCCTCTCGAATTTACACGATCCGTAGGCCTAGTATAAGGCTTAGTGCGGACAGTTTCTTTCAGCTAAAGTTGTCCAAGATAGCTGCAGTGCTGAAGGTAGTTCGTGTCGTCGCTTGAAATATTTCTTATACGTACAATCGCCCTGGCTAATAATATTCCTACCTCACAGTATCCCGGGTGATGGTTAGTGCTGTAGGTATTGTACTAAATTTCTTGCGATTCTTTGGAGCGTCAACTTCAATTTTCCTCATTAAATGGATACTGTCGTGTGAATGAAGTTAAGTTCTGTGCATGAATTGTTTAAATGCTCAATTGAAGCTTGTTTAAATCGTCCCTGAATTGGTTCAGTGCACTAAGACTATTTGCGCCTGTAAAAATATGTCATATTTGTTGCGGAGAGGGCGTCGCGGCTTTCGCGTACATCATGTCTAAAGCTCCGACTCTAATTTTCCCGATAATGCTGGTGAAGGCTGGTGGAAAAGCGTTTTCTATACTAGTGCCGAAAATTGGCAGACAATGTGTTGAATTGAAATGAAAGTATTTAGTCGTTTGGATTAAGCCTATTAAGGATAGGTAAAATACATGACTGTGTGCTTGGCTGCTTTCTTGGAGAGCTTAAGGCTGGTTCAATGCTGACAGCAATGCGTACATTTCTATAGAAGGAGCAGATGTGCAGTGTTGTCAGAACGGCCTCAGCCAAGAGTGCTTGTTTCGTTAAAAAAATGAATAATTCGAAGGGAGTGATGTGTATGCTGAATAAACGATCGAAGAGTGGATGGTGTGTTACACTGTAAAGGTAAGTTTACCCAGCTTGAAGGTGTTGAAGGGGGTGGGCCGCCATGCACCCTTTAAACTCCGGTGACTTCACGCAATATTGAACACATTGGAATGTACCGGAGTATCTACATACATTCGCTCAATGCTGTTGTACCACCGACGGCGACAGACAGAGGAAATGGCGCGCATTCACTTAATGTGCTCCGGTACCCCAGAGATAGATACTCCGGACACAATCCACCAATGCGTTGGCGCATCACTCAGTGACTTTCATTGGCTGCTGGTGGCATGACGTAGGTAGCCTCGCCGTGCTCCCGGAATCCAGAAACCAAAATGGCGTAGGCTAAGCTTTCAGCCGCATTTAATAAAAAAGGAGATTGTCCTGTGCACCTTTTGAGCGTTTCAGGCGACCACAAGAGTCAGCGAAGGTTGATATTGGAGCAGCACATTGCGGGAACCTTAATCGTGTTATGGTTCCCGCGCAGCGAACGTCACATTGTGATCTCGCGGGCGGCGAACCAGAGGGCCGTCGCGGGTGCGGCGACAGAAGTGGTGAGTGAGCCCTCCTGCAGTTATCTCTGTTAGTTCGGTCGAAAAGTACTTAGGTATGGAACCATTATGCAGATAATCAGTCAGCTTATAGTAACTATACTAGTACTACAAGCATAGGTCGGCAAAATAAATGGAACTCACTCAGACTCACTCAATAAATGTATTTTTCCGCTTAGGACTCACTCGGACTCAGACTCACCAAACTTTTGCTGAAGCAGACTCACTCGGACTCAGACTCACGAAACTTCTCTCCAGCCAAACTCACTCGGACTCAGACTCACCGGTGTTTTCGTCATCCAGACTCACTCGGACTCAGACTCAGCGTTGTTTTCGTCATCCAGACTCACTTGGACTCAGACTCACCGGAGTTTTCGTCATCCAGACTCACTCGGACTCAGACTCACTAAACTTTTTCTCAAACGCACTCACTCGGACTCAGACTCATGAATATTTTCGCCAACCTGACTCACTCGGACTCAGACTCACCAAAATTTTCCTCAAGCGGACTCACTCGGACTCAGACTCACCAAAATATAACTCAGGCGGACTCACTCGGGCTCAGACTCACGAAAAATATTACTCAGCCCGACTCACTCAGACTCAGACTCACCAAAATATTTGTCAGCCGGACTCACTCATACTCAGACTCACCAAAATTTTTCTGAAGCGGACTCACAGGCTCGCCTAAATTTTTTCTCAACCAGACGTACTCGGACTAAAAATTAGCAATATTGGATTTGGCCCGGCTCATTCAATAAATGTTGAAGGAGCGCCATAAAATAAGCTTATGTAGAATAACACATGTAAAGGGTTCACAAGTGCCAGAAAACCTTGAAAATATATGTATGATAGCTTTCAACATACAAAAAAAGTTATTCCCCATGCATCTCAATCTCTATCGTAAAGAGAAATTCATCATTACACGGGATTTTTGGAATATTGAGAATGTTTTCTTTAAATATAAAATTGGGTCTACGGACCTTCGAGGAACATTAGGTTTTCATTCCTGTTACCATTCAAATGCGCTATGCACACGCGCCATTTGTTTTCAATGGGCGAGTGCGTACGTGCGTTTTTGGCAGACCCAATTAAATGAAGTCCATGTCTTACGCTCTGCCGTTCGAACGCCTAATCACGCTACTTGGAAACGAAGAAAGCTTGACATTACGTTATGGCGTTTTCTAAACACGTTCATGAAACTGCCAATGGTCTTGCAGTCGATTTACCACTCATTGACGACGCGAAAAAGAAAATAATATGAGGCGGCCATCTTTTGCAGAATCGAGCTCACCACCGTTGAAACATTTTGGAAACATAGCTTTATAGGTTGCATGGCTATGCCTCTCTAAAGTTTCGAAAACACCTGCCACGATAGTCGGTTATGGTGCTTGACTGCTGACGCGAAGATCACCGCATCGAATCCCGGCCGCATTTTCGATGGATGCCGAAATGCTTGAGGCATGTGTGCTTATATTTTGGTGCACCTAATGAACCCCAGGTCGCCAATATTTCGGGAGCCGTCCGCTACGGCACCCCTCATAATTGCATCATGGTTCTCGGACGTTAAAAGCCAAAAATTATTACATTAGTGTTTCGAATTATAGAAATGCTAATTTCGGTTTTAGTCGATGTCATGCTTTCGCGAAGTTATTGCGGATAATATAGGTTGGGTTTTTACGTCGCAAAGCCAAGATGTGGTTGTCAGAGACGCCGTAGTGGAGGGCTCCAGATATTTCGACCACCCAGGGTTCTTTCACGTGCACCTCAATCTAAGTACACGGGTTGTGACTGCGTTTGCTTCTAGCAAGATATTTTTCGGAGCCAGCTAAGAACCAGTTGTAACTATTAGTGACTACTCTATCTCGTGGGATAATGGTGAAGAGTCGTATGAGTACCACGCTCGATACGGACACAAGGCAAAAAGGAACGTGCATAGGCGCGCGCCGATGAGAGCCGGCCAGTGTGTTCAAAGGTATGGTCGAAGCTTGGTACAGACCATGCAAAATGAGGTGGCAATTTTCTGCTTTCTAAAACCCCAATTGCTGACAGCCAAGCCGATTGCAAGAATGCCGTATTGAAAGGTGGGGACGCGGGCGCCGCTTCACAGTGATCGTACTAGTCCAGAGAAAGGACAGGAATATTCATTTTAAAGAAAAAGTCACTGGACAAGGCACTGAACCGACAACTGAGGGGTTTAATACAAACCAGACGCAATAAATTCACATAGCTAACCCTGCGCCATTAGCAATTTTGTTTCTTTTTAATCTCACTGCGTCGCTGTTATATCTATTCTTCATAACTTATTATTTGTATTCTTTATACTTCGATTTCACTGCTAATCTCTTATGCATTCTCAAATGCACAGCTCCCCTCTGTAATTCCTTCGGGGCTTCAGGGTTCTATTAAAGAAATAAATAATTGAGGAGCCTATTTTCATCGGGTAAATGGGGGAAGCGGAGGTTGCTGTCTTCGTGCGTAACGTACTGTATTTTTTTTTTTACAGAAAAGTCACAGTTTCGCCACTAGGGCGAAGCAATGAATGCGATAGCAAGAAATTAGTTTGTCATACGAAGAACGACAAGCAGCTCGAAACTTGCAACGCGCCGCCGCAGCACAAAGGAGGACGCTCGAAAAGGACGCATAGGTATACACAGGACAAGCGTGAACTAACAACTGTCGCAGTTGTTACGTATTTGTATTTGAGCGACGCGCTGTGAGTGTCCACAAATGCACAAGCCGACGCTGTTCTTGCTGTTGCCTCTGACATGGCTCATACCCACTCAGGGGGATTGGCCAAGGATTGATTGTATAATTATATGACTTTTCGACGCTGTTTGACACTTCTTTTTCTTTTAAAGTGCGGCACGCGGAATGACCCCTCTGCGTCTCCTGCCACGCGGTGTCGTCTGACGCGTGGCCCGGTGTTCTTTTTGTTTCATTCTACATCATGAGTGGTACAGAAGGGAGCAACGTTTTCGTGCGCATCTCAAGGGCAATTTTCAATTTGAAAGAAACTGTAAAAGCGTCGTGGATAGAAAACACGCTCAAGCTGTTGCGAGATCTGCGTACCGCGAGCGGCAAATGGTGCATATGAATAGCTCGCCGTTATATCGCTGGCACGAGCATGACCTGTGGCTGTGTTGGCTAGCAGGCTGCGGAGCGAGGGGTCGCTGGTTCAAACCCCCGTAAGGTGGTCTGGAATGACGGCGTCGACATGCAGACGGCGACGGCGACGGCGAAAATTAGCCGAGACTGTCCATATAATTGCTATCGCAATAACAGACTGATGGGCAATTGGTGTGGGTTCATAATGACATCTAGCGATTCATGAAACATATGAGAAATGCGCTCATGTGCTCATATGCGCTCATGTCTCCCATGAGGGGACACTGCTCAGCGAGTTATGAACGAAAGCCAGTGCTACAACGAATACAAAAGGAGTGAGATGAAGGCAATACATGCGCTTTTTTATTCTTTCCTGCTTCAAAGACTACATTCTTGAAAGATTGCAGGGAGGGGGCGTAAGGGATGGAGAGCAGTGCTCCGAGTCTCGTATATTTCTGAGACCGCTCCTTATCTTCATACCAGCGCATACTCCCCTCCCCCCCCCCCCCCACCTTCTATCTTTCCCATTGAAGTTCTGAAACAAAACTTTGAAGGCAAGATAACATGTGGGACAGATTTGTGTATACACACGCGCATCATCTACGAAATATCAACAGATAATATAGCATAGGACGTACTTAAAATCAATATTAAAGTTCCTATCGCCCTACTGCAGCTAAACGTGCCTTTCGTTTATTGTGTAAACAACCAACCACCCGCTGCGATCACCAATCGTCGCCACAGCAGCGGATAGAAGAAAGGAAGACAATAATTCGTGACCTCTGCACCAACGGCTACACAGAGGCGTTTATTCGCAGAGCCCACCGTAAGAGAAAAGACGGGGGAAACGGTGTTACCAAGGGCGCCGCAACGACGCGGCGTGTCGATCTCCTACATTGCGGGTGCCAGCGAAGTAATAGCCCGTATACTAAGAAAGGCAGGGGTCGACGTTGCCCAAAAGCCATCCACCGCCATCGGCAGTTTCATCCCTCGGCCCAAAGACAGCGCACCTGCGCAAAAAGCGCAGGGCGTCGTATACCGGATCACGTACGCCGACTGCCCCGCTTCCCACATTGAGTAAACCAAGAACTTCCATGAAAGAATGCGGCAGCACAAGAATGACCCCCGTCACTTGAACAGCGGATGGAGCGAAGTGACAAGAGCACTGCTAGCGGTTTGAGCACCATGCCAGTTCAGAGGGCGCGGTGATTTTGGAAAAAGAAAGGAACCTTCGCCAACGGCCCTTCCTCGAATCCTGGTACATTGAGCAGATAGCGGGAAACATCAACCACACTACGGGGACACTGCCCTCCCCTCTACTGCCATGGCTTGCGACGACTCACGGCAAACCATCACGCCTGGCAAGAAGGCGTTGCAGTTTTCTCTTTTCTCCATTTTTATGTTATCCCAACCAGGAGGACTTCTGCCGGAATGTTCACCTTTGAAAGAATAGAGATATTTTTGTTGCAGGCCCCAAGCCTAGAGTTTTGAGCTCGTTGCTTCGTTTTGTACTCTCCTTGCATTCCTTGGAGGGTATTAGGAGCTCGAAAGCAAGATACGAGAAACGAGCCTGGGAAACGCCCGTGCCATGAAGCTTTTTGCCGTGTGGCTTGGACGGAACACAATGACGGCTGAGGGACCACCGAAACTTCTTCGGCGTGTCAACGCTGACTATGAATGGAAAAGTGTTTGAATAGGAAAGAAAAGAAAAAAATACCCCCCCAAAAAAAACGGGTTTTGCTTGTGTCGGCAAGGACTGAACTGCAGGCGTGCTGGGAAAATATGGCAGCAATATCTCCCAAAGAGAGTCTAGAATTCGAAGAGGTCATTAAAGTTTAAAAGGTCCTTGAATTGCCGAGAGGTAACAGAAGTCTCTGACCACATTACAGTCCGAAGAAGTTTGTTTTTGCGAGTGATGAAGCGTCGCGTATGGCATGAATGGAGCGTTTCTACCCCTTTCCTCCTTGAAATGCGGTCGCTACAACTTTCGAGGTACCACGGGACAAGCTTTATCTAGCCACTTTAAATAACGCAGCCGCTGTTTAATTGGTAGTGAATGGCATGACGAAAGCCGATGCTCTGTGTCGTCGCTACATTTTTAACAAAACTTGAAATTCGGCGAGATGGTGCATATACTGGGAATTTTTTAGCGCGAAACAATGCATTCACAAGGCATTGAAAAACACCCGTCCTGTCTCTCTCGTACTTGTGAATGTCTTATTTGGCGCTCAAAAGATTCCCAATTGGCCACATTTATTCATGGAAAAACTGAAGCGGCATCTAAAGACACAAGCGGTTCAATGCAACAGAGAGCGAAGGGGCGCTCGATGTTCGCGAATCGTTCTGCTTTGTGGTATTTGAATCCACATGAATGGTGAAGCTGGAACATTGCACTCATGCTCCGTTGATTAGGTAGACAATTGTAGATCAAACTCAATGTGGATCACGATGTCGCTTAATAAAAGTGGCCTGGAGTTGTACATGTGTCAGAACATGCTGCACAGGCCACTTACATGACCTGGTATATGAGGGCATGGACAGCTTGATAATTTGAAAAATAATTTCTGGGTCTTTACAAGACGGTGCATCTATACCATTGCATATATACGATGAAATAAATGGAGCTCACGCAGACTCACCCAATAAATGTATTTCGCTTAGCACTCACCAAGACCCAGACTAACCAAAATTCTGCTGAAGCTAACTCACTCGGACTCAGACTTACGAATATTTTCGTCAACCGGACTCACTCGGACTCCTACTCACCAAAATTTTCCGCAAGCGGGCTCACTCGGACTCATACTGACGAAAATATAACTCAGCCGGACTCACTCAGATGCAGACTCACGAATATATTCATCAACCGGACTCACTCGGACTCAGACTCACAAACATTTTCCTCAAGAAGACTCACTCCGACTCACACTCACCAAAATTTTCCTCAAGCGGACTCACTCGGACTCAGACTCACCAAAGTATAACTCAGCCGGACTCACTCGAACTCAGACTCACCAAAATTTTCCTCAAGCGGACTCACTCGGACTCAGACTCACCAAAGTATAACTCAGGCTGGACTCACTCGAACTCAGACTCACCAAAATTTTCCTCAAGCGGACTCACTCGGACTCAGCCTCACCTAAGTCTAGTTCAGCCGGACTCACTCAGACTCAGACTCACGCCTCAATATGAGTCTGAGTGAGTCGACTCTTGAGTGAGTTTGCCGACCTATGACTACAAGACAGCAGTAAAAATGCCCCAGAAATTCCGAAAGTGCATTGTTCAGACGTAGAAGTGGAAATTTTGAGGGCTCGTTTTTCTTGGTTGTACAAAATATTAATACGCTCTAAAAGACAGTAATGCCAAGGAAAGTGTAGGGAATGTTACTAGTAGTAAATGGAATGTAAATGTGAAGAAAGAAATGTGGACGAAAAGATAACCTCCTGATAAAAGGAAGAAATAAACACTCATACCTTATTCACAAGTTTAGTACACTGCAGCCAGCCGGGATAAAAGTTTCAAAAGGCCGTCTGGAGTCCATGTGTTATGGTACATACACAACGTAAACTAATTATTGTTAACTCCATCTTCTAGGAATTTCTAACTTACCATTGTTAATGTGGTGCTTACCTCCGACAATTATTATTCAGCGACAAGTGCACCTCCCGCCATTGGCGCCCGTACTTCCTTTTATTTTTTGCGGATTACCTTCTTTACCTTCTTCCTTTTGAGTCAGCAAATTCGCCACGGCAGCCTCTCATTTAACCCCCCTACCCCCCACCCCACCCACTTTGCAGTTTCCCTCTCCTCCTTTGATTGGAATGAAGGAGAAGATACGAAGCATACACGCACCAGTGCTAAGGATATCAGTTGCAGGCTTCAAAAAGAGCAGTAATCTTGGCGAAACGTCGGCTCCAGCACCCACCCTTTGTTTGCGAATTTCTCATCGCAAGCTTCCATATTCACCTTCTTGCCTTTCTTTTTTGACTGCTCCTAACGGAAGATGGCGAAACATAGTCAGTGTCTTTTACTTTCATTAGCGCACATTACAATATACATCACAGAACATTTAAGAACACATTAATGTTGCCAATTTTTTAAGCCGTAATTTGTTCGGGATCGGGATTTGACTATTTTGTTCTTACGTAGTTCATAGGGGGTTTGCTTGATCTGATATTTTTCCTCGAAAAGCATTCTTACTTTTATATTGGCGCATTACCTCCAGTGACAACTTTAGTTTAAGTAGGTGCTATATCGGTAATATATTATAGTAGCTGAAGTAAGAAGTTGTACTCACAGCATATGGGATGTTTCCAACTGCTCGTATTGCCCGCTTTTGCAACGATAAAAGTGAACTTAAGTTCGTCTCGGTGGTTGTAGACCACACCAGAGAGGAGTATGTGAGACGTGACTGTATAAGGGCATAGTAAAGCTGTCGTTTCGCGTCAGGTGGTAGAAAGTGCCTTAATTTATTTACTAACCCGATTGCTTTAGATACATTAGTCCTTAGTGAGCCCACGTGTGGTGTCCATGAAAGGTTCTCGTGAAATATTACCCCCAGAAATCTTATGGTTGATGTCTGTTGTAGTAGTGTTCCCTGAAATGTCAGCGGTGGGGTTTGTTGATGTGCTGTTCCCTTAGCTTTGAATAAGACGTATTGTGTTTTCTTTGTATTAAGTTGAAGTTTGTTAGCGTCCAACCAAAAGTTAAGTTTTTCTAACCATGTATTCGCCTCCATGAAAATGTCATTCAAGTTAATCCCGGAAAAAAAAACGTTCGTGTCATCCGCATATAATACTATATTTTTACATCATTCTATATTAACAATATCATTTATATAAAGCAAAAAGAATACCGATCCAGGAATAGACCCCTGAGGTACTCCATATTTTATAGGGTGAGTTTCAGATGCAAAGTTATTGATAATGGTGTAGTGTGACCTGTCAGTTAAATAGTTTTTTATTTGAGACAGCACCACGCCACGGAAGCCGTAAAAGGGTAGTTTCTGAAAAAGAAGCTCGTATTGTACACAGTCAAAGGCCTTTCTAAAGTCTAAATAGACACCTAGCGTGAAGATTCTATTTTCTATATTCTCAAGGATTGCTTCTTTAAGCCCCAGGTGGGCCGTTTCAGCTGATTTGCTCTTACAAAATCAGTATTGGTACTTAGCAATAATATTATGGGCGTTTAAAAACCCCGTTATTCTTTTATTGATAATATGTTCCGCTATCTTTGAGAATATAGAAAGTATAGAGATAGGCCTACACTGCAAAAAAATGGCCCTACTTAACGACAAAATTTGCTGGTAATTTGTGACCGAACACTTTTTCGCAACATAAAAAACGCTCTTTCCGTCAACGGACAGGGCGTTATGTACAAATCGTCGAACAAGATAGAAGTGCCATCGTACTTGGGAAACGGAAGATTTCGTAACCCATACTTGCACTTAACGAGTATAACCGTTAAAATACAGGTGTCCCAATAATTCGATAACAGATGACCCCGTCTCCTGTACCTGTACTCTACGACCCATCCGTTGCAATGCAAGGTGCGCCAATAAATCAATAACAGAAGTCCGCGTCCTGTGTATCTGCACCCTACAAGCCAACCGTTAGACTACAGTGTTTTGCAGTAATCAGAAAATGTGAGACCCCGTATGCTGAATCTGTGCTGTGAAAGAATGCAGTGCGTATTGCCTCCACAAACGACATTATTTCAGTGTACTCATAGACAATAAAGCAATTAATGATAATTGCCGGAATAACACATCACAAATATGTTGCAAGCACCAGGATTTATTTTAGACTTGTTCAGTAGCAGATACTTAAAAAATAACGATGTGACTTCATAAGTAATAAAAGGGCACAAGGATGAAAAACAATTTGTCTGCAAGGTGCAGCGCCAATATGTCCTTCCACACCAGGCATGGGATAAGCAGGGCTTGTTCCTGCAATTGAAGAAACAAAGCAATGCTATTGAGCAAATCTTTTATAGTTGATAATCCTGAACTAAATAAAAAACATTTCAAACCATACACAACTACAGTTTTTTTCAGGTAAGGTTGGTCGGGCATGTCTTGCACCCTGTCTTATTTCTACAGGAAAATTCTATATAGTCCACCAAGTGCTGGGGACTATAAATCTGTCTTGCAAGAAAAAAAGTGTTAAATACAGAAGTGCTCGGTGAGCCAGAATAGCATAGCGTGGAGAACAGCAGGGTTTAAAATAAACAGTCATAAATAGGTATCATTTTACTAAAAGAATTTTTCAGATTGTTTCATTGCAGACTGTGCCCACTAATTGACCTCTAAAATTTCTGGTGTGTGGTAAAATAAGAGGATAATTTCTAAAACAAAAAATGGTAAATTGAAGCTTGTTGACAAAGCACTGCACAAGAAGCTTGAAGTTGTGTCGTACCATAGTGTACAGCACATTTTAATATGGTACAACAGAGCTTCTTGCTGAGCTAATTGGTGCATTACATGAGAAATATAGGTATGACACAAAAGGGAAAGGCACGAAGTGAAGACACGAACTGGAAAACCCAGGTGCCACCTTCAAGATGTTTATTGAAAGAAACCACGCTGACTCATACATGCTGTCAAAGGTAATCTTTTTTACAAATATAGCCCAAGGATGAACTAAGAAATCATCATGAACCAGTCATCAAACATGCACCAGAAACTGCATTGACCTGAGCTGCGAAATCATGCCAGCACTCTATAACACATGTCCATTACATAATTAATCTGAGTGAAAGGCAAAAGAGGCGGTGCAAAGCCTAAACTTGACATGTCTGCAAGCTAACTTTCAAGAGCATCATTTCTTTGTCACTTCAGTCTAGTCGTGGCTTGCTAACGCAGTGACAGCCTACCCTTTTTTATTAGGAATGCCCCCAATTGTCTCCCCTTTCAGTGCAGCTGCTTGCCCTCATAATAAATGTGGTTTGGCTGAAGCATGACGCACAACCACAGCACTTGCAATGGCCTGCCAAGTGCACTCCCATGTTGCTGCTGACCTCCAAGCGGTGCTCTCTTGCAGGATCGTTAAAACACTGGCCCGTTTGTGTGAATTTTCAGGACCACATTGTAACACATCTGCTGTATCACGTAGTGTGCTTCTTGGAGCATGCAGCTGGCTGCTTATTCGCCACCGAAGGGAAAATCCCAGCCAGTTTGCTTGGAGTGGAGAACACAATGCGCACACTGCATCTGGCTGCGACTGTCTTTATAGTGTGCGAGAGGCAGTGAACATAAGATATTACGCTTGTGCTCATTTATTCCTTTAGTTCCTGCACTTTATTACCACGTTTCAGTTTCTGCAAGAGGCTTTTGAACACACCTGTGATAATGGAGGGAGGAAATTGGGTGTCTTTCAGTCTGCTAATGTAATTATATTAATTATTTAGTTGCATAAAAAGGTAGTTCTGACGACTTCATTGAAGCCGAATTGAGGCACGTAAAAGCTATTCCTTTCTTTATTAGTTAAGAATGTTCACTGTCAAACAGTAAAACATTAGGGTATATATCAAACACAGGCACCTGTTTCAATGATCGTGCAAGACAGCACCACTTGGCGGTCAGCAGCAATATGGGCCGGTACTTGGCAGGCAAGTACTGTGGTTGTGCATCACAATTCAGCCAAACCGCAGTTCTCAAAGAGCAAGCAGCCACTCTTAGAGAGAGACAACTGAGTCGTTCCTAATAAAAAGCACATGCTCCTATGAAAAAGGTAGGTTCCTAGTATGAAGGACAGTGTTAGCATGCCATCGCTAGATTTAAGTGACAAAAAAAAAAGATGTTCAACGGGCGCGGGAGATGGCGAAGGCCCGCGGCTACCTGGAATAAGGAGGCCGCCCACCTTGGGCGCACAGTGTGCTTGCTCGCAATAAAAGTTTATTCTCTCTCTCTTGAAAGATAGCTCGTAGACGTGTTAAGTTTAGGTTGTGCGCTGCCTCTTTTGCCATCACATGGATTGATCCTGAGATGAACACGTGTTCTCGTGTGCTGGCATGATTTTACAGCTCAGGCCAATGCAGTTTCCGGTGCATGTCTTTCGACTCTTACATCACTGGCTCATAATTTGTTAGTTTCATCAATGTTACTACATCTGTCATGGGATTACCTTGTTCGGCAGCATGTATAAATGAGCATGGTTTCTGTTAATAAACATAGGAAGTTAATAAACATAGGAAGTTGGCACTACAGATTGTCAGTTCGTGTCTTCACTTCGTCCACATCCTTTCTGCACCAAATATATTTTTCTCAAAACAGCAGACTGGAGGTTGGTGTGATGCACTGTTTTTTCAACACCTCTTAAATAACCTTGCATAAGCGCCAATCGTGGAGATGAAATCTGAATGCTTTTGAGAAGATGCAGACTAGAGCTTTGTTTGCTGCAGAGTAGGCACCATTACCAAATCACTTCATCACGCGACATGTAATATATCAGGTGTGGAGGCAGATGCATCAATTATAGGATCTGTGAACATGCGCTCGTTAGAAATGAGATGTCTACTCATAGAGGAGAGTTGGGAGGTTTAAGACAGTTGGAGGAGTGGGACAGCGCGTCTATCTCTCCTCCAGTTACTTCAAAGACGTTAGCCAACGACTCATGAAATGGTGCTAACAGACCGACTGCATGGATATAATGGTGGGCATCTTTGGCGAATGGAGCTTTCTGTAACAGGAAGTCGCCTATTTCACATCTCAAAAGTAAGCTTCTGCTATCTAAATTCTAACGCTCATATTTCAACCACATTGTGGACTCTAATATCAATTTTTCTCCAAAAAAAAACACATCAGCTATGTACTTTTTCAAAGAAAAAGTTGAGGCATTACGACTGAATTTTAGCTGCTGAACGTTGCTTACTTTGGGAAACGTAGTTTGAGAGGAATAAGACAGCTGAGTCGTGGGAGCAACGGGACACTGTCCCATTCCTCTGTATCGTATTGCCACACCGCGTTACACAGCGCAAAAAAGAAAAAAGAAAGGTAAGACAAAAGTCATTACATGTACATTGGGGAACCATACGACTGAACAAGAATTCACAGAGGTTAGCACGACAGTATTAAAAAAAAGAACCGTGACACAGTCAAGACTGCCGCCACAGCCCATCCAAAAAAAATGGCGTTTGCCTAAAGATTGCTGTTCTTCAGGTCAAGAAAACGCACCTTCCGCTGTCTTTGATGAGTCTGACAACGACTTGTCCGGTTTTGATAATTGCTGACATGACAATTGTAATCAATCAGCCTAATGAATATATTCAAGTGACAAAAGGTGATGTCTTGTCAGTTTTAGTAAAAAAAACATTCGCGTTCATTACATGGCTAGAGTCAAGAGCAGTAACAACATGTCAGCGTCAGTGCGCAGTTCCTGCGAAACAAAGCAAAGAGCTCTCAGTTCTGCTTTCCTCCTAAGAAAGATATGGGGATTTTACCAATTACCGACATTGTGATGATAGCTACCAGTGCCGAAAGCTATCGGTGCAGCAAAGTTTGAGCAACCCTTTTTATTGTTTGATGTCAAACTACCCGCTTGTAATGGTCACTAAAGACACTTGGAACTATTTTGTTGCATACGTCCTACTCTTCCCAAGTGATGTCCCACTCCACCCACAGAGGCGGGTGGAATGGGACAGATTTTAGCCATCACAAACTATTTATTACAGCCCAAGCAGGAGCCATAGAAACGAGTGCGTCTCAGAAGTTTTGCAGGCTGGTTTATACTTGTATTATAATTAATCAAACACCGTTCTGCATTCAGGTTCAACAAAACTAAAAATATTGTGAAAAGTGTCCCAACCCTCCTGACTCTCCCCTATGCCTACAAACTGTGAGGGATGCTCATGTTAGCTGTCATTTAGTTCCATTAGCTGGTAAGATACTTCTCCAGTTTTATTTCACTGAACGTAAAGCCAATAAGTGTATAAGTGATACCTGTGTTGTGCTCAGAAAACTGGAACCTAAAATACCACAGTAGAGACTGCTTCCTCCACTCCTACGTCAAAAGCAGTGTATTTGACTTTTGCACTATAATATAACAACATTAAGTTGGTTCTTGGTTTAAGTGCCACAATGACACGAGGATGAGGCATACTGTAGTGGTGAGTTCAGGATTAATTTTGACAGTACATGTAGGCATGGAGCAGAATTCAATCACAAGAGTATGCCTTCAATATTAAATACATTGCAAATGGTTCAACAACAGAACATCATAGAGGCCAGCGTTTTTTTTCCTTTGACGTTATTATGGAAAACAATATCAACACAAGCATACTCCAGAATTAACGATAACGATAATGTTTTTTGTTGAACCGACCCAACACAATGAGAGGAATGTTTTATTAATATGGGCAGTCCAGCGGGCCCGCGAGACGGCGTTGAGGCAAGGCCTCGAAGTCCCCTCATGGGAGACCTGAGCTCGGGTTAAAGATCGCCGGACTTTCAATAAAGTTGTTTCCATCCATCTCCTCCTAACCGATAACACTTCAACTGACAAAACATAAGAAACTGAAGGTACCCAAGAGATAAAGAATAATTGTGCGTTCAACAAGAACAACCACGAGGTCTCATCCATCCTTACCGATTTTTATAAAGCTTACTCCAGTGGCAGGTTTTAAGAGTGCAATTACTTTGAAGTTAGTCGTGCGGAAAAAATTTGGTTTGCCCAACATATACAAATAAAAATTCTGGCCATAAAAAAACTATCTCACTGTTACGAAGTAGGTTCGTGGAGCACTTTTCATGAGTGGCGTCCGAGACGCAATTTCACAATTTCGGCACTTTCAGCACACCTTGCAAAAAAAAACGGTGATTTTCTTAGTCACATATAGGTATCAAAGAACAAGTGAAATTCTATCTTATGAGTACATTATTTCCATTTTCTGTCGACAGGCAGTAGAGGAAAAAAAATAAACGCATTGTAAACAGCAAAAAGATACTCGTACTTCAGATTTTATTGCTGCAATAATAATTCTTGTGCTTTTATATCCTAAAAACAAGATATAAAATTTCTACCACCTGGTGTTCTTCAACGTGCACCTAAATCTGAGTACATGGGACTCTAGCATTTCGTCGCCATTGAAATGTGGGTGCCATGGTTTACTTATTCCCGTAGACAAATTAAACTGGACAATACATATCGTACATACATATCGACATTCATATATCGCACATTGCACATCGACATTCATATTTGCACTTCATTTTAAATAATTTTTTCGTGGTTTTCGCATACACCGTTGTTTTCATAGTTGTGCCTGAAACTTATTTGGTTTACTAAAACATCGTAGTTTGAACATTGTTTTCTTTTCCGAAAGGCCATTTAAATTTTTTTTAGATATCTATGACTGAAGTTGAGGATGCTGTATACTGTTGTGGAAAAAAATCATCCATTATTTGGGTTACTAACCAGGTGTAATGCACCGAATGTGAGCAACTCAGCCTAGTGGCTACGCCATTAGGTATTAGCTGGAAATTGGATGCAAAAGAATGGAAATTTTCCGAGCTCATTTTTGCTTTTGTAGACACAGTCGTAATACGGTACGGTACGAAGAGCTTTATTTAAAGATGAGAATTAACAAACAATTGTGCCAAAGGAAATATAGGGGATGTTGTGAGGTTGCATGTTCAGTCCTGATGGTGGCAAGCTGTCTTTTTCGTCCGCTTTACTTTCTTCAAATTTGCATCATAATTAATACAAGTAGCAGGTTTGGTCCTTGCAACGGCAAGCTATCTTATCGTCCACTTTACTTTCCTGAAATTTATATCACAGTTACTACAAATAACATCCACTATACTTTCCTTGGTATTATTGTCTGTTAGTTCTAGAGAGCTTAACAGCTATTCCAAAGCAACGAATGCGCAGCCAGGTTGCATGGTGCAGCAAGCTTTGTCATCTGATCAGCCATTTGGCAAAGTCGCAAAAAATTTCATCAGCGCCACCTAGATAGCAGACAAGCTCGCTTACGCATCAAAACAATGCTCCGAGATGACTAATGTATCACTGTCAAAAGTAAAAGCTGTGAATTGCCAACAAGGTCAATATTACGCAACTAAAATTGTGTCAGTAACTTAGTGCCGAGTGCATTCAGCACGCACGTATTTCTTCGTCTGCTGTTATGTCGGAGGGTGCAAAATAGTGTGATAAATGTGCAGCTCGTGTTGAATATCTTATCTGCTCGCACGACAACCAGAACACCAGCTTCAGCTGTTTGACCAGCATAAGCATGTATGATGGCTTTCTATAGAAGTCACAGGCTTGCTTCCTGTGCCATCTGCTGCTGCTGAGTGCAACAATTATTTTTAGGTCATACCAAAGAGAGGACGCAACACTATACCGCAACAATGGAGGCGCTTGACTGCTCACTACCAGCAAAGTTTTCATTGCATGATATAGATAAATGTAGGCAATGAACAGTTTTTACCATTCACAGTGATGAATGCCTTATCTCATTTGCCCGCTGAGCTTTGGTCTCACAGAAGCCAAGCTTACCTGCAACTGAAGCGGCAGTGATGTAATGCAAGCGCCTGCAGCCTTGAGTGGCAAACACTACAGATTGCTTCAAGTTTTCCACGCGGCTCATCACAAGACAGAGCCTGCTGCACTATGCAACCTGGCTACATAATTTTTGTTAAGGAACAGCGCCTTCCGAGTATATTACACGCAATTATTTTGAGCAACTTGCATCGACTTGGCAGCACATGAATAAGCAATGGCACGGCAGCTAGGCTGAGGTGGTCGTATTTTATTCATTATATCTTGTTAGCAACTCGAATAATGCATTGTTGTTTACACAGAATGGTAGAGAATGTCCGTGACTTGAATTAGACATTCCTAAAAAGAAAAAAAATTAAAAATGGTCTTTTAGAGAGTATTTTCAAACCTGAGCGTTTTTTTTGTAAACCACACAAGTTTAGCACAATTGGAAGAATAAAAGGCAACTGCGGAAACCAAGAAAATTATATTAGGAGAAAGTGCAAATATAAAAGTCATTATGTACAGCGTTTTATTATCCTCAGCTTAAGATGTCTACAGCAACAAATTTCTGAAATCGGGCATTTTATGCCATTCACCATGCTGTTGCTTTTTTCCCTCAAACATTGTTCAACAGAAAAGAGAAACAAAATACGCCAGAATTTTGAATTTCACTGGTTCTTTGATTGGAATAAATATTGTGGCCATGACGTTCAATGTTTCTTTTTCTTTTTTTTCTGCAGGGTGCGCTTCATGTTCTCAAACTCTGAAATTGGCAGGAAAGTATTCTAGGTCAAAATTTGTTTTCTTCAGGCGAACAAATATTTTTTTTCTCCTCATGACTAACTTTGAAATCATTTTTATGGGTCTGAGACCTGTGCCTAGAGTACATTTCATCAAAATTTGGAATAATGACTGGGAAGTTGTGTTCATTCTTATTAGGACACACCAAACTATTGTTATTAATGTTTCAAAGAAAGTTCAAGGCTGTAACACAGGAAGTGTTTTTGACCTTCTCAGTGAAACATGACTATGCCACAGCCACCACTAGCCATCACAATCGCCACACAAAAACGGTTCCTGTACTCCCAAGAACTTCATTTTACAAACATGTAGTTACCGGATCGCACTGCCACAAATGCTGCCTCCTCTTCCTCTCCAAAACTTGAAGTGCATCCAAGCTTCTTACAGCCTCTCTCCATGGTTTGTGATCAGGCACCCCTAGAAAAGGAGAGCACACTATAGTAGTAGCTGGGACAAACAAATGTACATAAGGTTAAAAGGAACATCTCAGGCTGCCTAACCCATGTAAAAAATAGTTTCACCGCTGAAAGATACCAACCAGTCTGCAGCTCATAACTGAAATATTCATTAGCGTACATGCCCTACAAACAGCCATAATTGGGCTAAAGTCTTTGTTACGATCATAAAAAACAATGAAGCAAGATTATGAGAACCTGGATGTTCAGTAAAGTAGCAAATCATAAAATAAACATTCTCAAACATCCGTCAGTTTTGCTCATATGCAATTGTAAAGCACGAATACTACCAGTCAAAGAAACACTTAAGGTGCAGAAGGCAAAAGCGTTATGCGACACCTGCAGTGCCTCACTTTGTAAGATTTTCTCATAAATTCGAGGAGATTGTCCAATGACTGAATACTGTAGCTTTAACAACACAGAATCAGTTTTGTGATGTTAAAACAAGTTATCCAAACTGAATGCTGAACCTCAGCATCACTGCGCCACTTGGCTGCCATGCAAATATATGAGTAAACGAGCAAATGTTATATACAATAACAAACATCAGTACTAATTTATCTAGTGTTAAAAGAAAATCACATGCAGGCTATACAAACAATTGTTACAATGAGGCTTCCTAAGCACAAAACAAGCAGTTGATCAACTTAAACATTGTAAGCTGTGCTGCTGTGAGCCTGAGTGCTGGGATATTGTGAAGCAAATACTAGCATAAAGACAGCAACCAAAATGACCGGAGATAACTGAAGGTCGCGAAGTAGCAAAATGGAAGGCTCTCCCTGTTCATCAATTCACAAGTTAATAGCATTCTTGCATATGCCTACTATAATCAGATGTATTTTTTGCAAGCCTGGCTTTTGTGTGTGAATACTCTTCCTGCATATATGAGGCTACCCCACTCAGCATTTTGATAATATATATATTTGTCATAATAACAGATCAGTATGTGGTCAACGAGTGCAATAGAACTTTTCTGCGCTCTACTTTCATCCATGTTTTTATACCTGCTCCTGCCTGTTCAGAACGTTACATACCTGCTACTTTACCATTAAAAGTACATTCAAGAATATGCCTGTTCTGCAATGGCTAAGCAGTTATATAAGGTGCAAACACCAGGGAAAGAGCGCATACAATATGACTTAGAAAGTGCAGTAAATTGCTTTCTAACGTAAACTTTTATTCAAACCTTTCAAATCATACACAACCAGAACCGTTCATCAAAATACAACCTTAGGAAAGTTGGGTGACCACTTGGTTGGAATACAGCATCGGTTCAAGAAAAATGTATGAGAGGGGACATAAATCTACTTTAAAAAGTTGCATTTTCCCCAGAGTTTATGTTTAGCTAAAGGCTGCAGCTTGCAATATGCTACTTTTTGAAGGTGCCTGCAGTGTGGTTTTTGAGTTAACAGCAGCTGCTAAAAAGAATTTCACTTAATAAATTCAGCTAACACTTGGCATTTGTCAGTTTCTCACATCATATTTTCTTTGACACGTTTCACAGCAACAATCTATAAAAACATTTTCACTCGCAGTTCGAAAACTTCTTCACTCACCTGTGTAAAAAATAAGCTGCCAAGTCATCCTTACATCATGTCGCCCCAAAATTCAGCTCAGGCACAACAGCATCTCCTGCATAAAAGAAACACATTGCAATATTGAAAGAAAACATTTCATTGAGGGATGCTTTAAAAATTTGTACTCATAGCATCCACAGTACGAAAAAAATGTTTGCAATTTAGCGGGCCGAGGTTAACTCTCCTCACTTTAGGAGTGCTAGCCTGTGCCACTCATGGCCATAGTGACAGAAGTATCATACATTGAACTGCAGTCTTCAAGCTGTTTGAGAATTTTAAACCTTCAAGTTTGTATGCCACACTCATACCGTGCTTGGAAAGATGTGCCACTCTCTGCCACAAGTGCTAAAGTTCAACACTTGGAGCGACAGGCCTGACACACACACACACACACACACACACACGCACACACAAGTAGAAGGCAAAGTGTGATGCTGTCACAGCTGTAAGTACAGATGCATCATGTGGAATACAAGTATAAGACTTCTAAAGGCAGTGAGCTGTCTTTTTCTACACATTCCTTTTTTTTCTACATTTGCACCATTCAATAAAAGAATGCAGCTATCAACATTGTTTTCTCTATCTTCATAGCCTGTGCCCCTTTTGCTAATTCATGCTGCAAAGAAATGGTGTTCTATGCTCAAAGAAGAAATAATTCCTGCATTTAAAATTTAATTTTGCCGACAATTACTTTGGATAGCATAGGATGGATGGAAGACGGAAAGATAACCATGGCAAACGCATATACACCTATTTGTATTCAGTGCCTCCTGCACTTGTGATGTTATACCGTAGATCCACAGTAAGTGGACCGATCACAGTGCTAACACCCTTATTGCTTTCTTTGTGTTCAATCTCCAATCATCTTCTGTTTACACATGCTAAAACACAATTCGTTATGCTTTTTAATGGTGAACACGTTAATTATTTTGCATTAACAATATTTTCCTACAAGCTGTGATTTACTACCAAACGAATGTACAATCGAGTTATTTATTGGAAAGCCTAAGGGCAAATTCAACCAGGCTGTGCAAAATCTGCAACTCCTTTTATATCTTTTAAAACTACATACAGCCCAGCCCTCATATACTGCCCACGATAAAAGGAAACAATTGTTCTTACATCCAGAATTAGCATGCTATAATTTTCAATACTCCATTTCTAATCTTTTTCATCATACAAGGATGTCCCATGAAATCGTTCAAGCTATGTCTTGGTAGAGCTACAAAAAATTTTAGAGGGTCAATAAGCAAAATTTCATAATTTTAGAGCTGTTCAGAATAAATACTGAATAGTTGTACTGCATAATATGCAAATAATTGTACTGTCATTGTGGCAAAAGGCAAAACTTCATACACAAAACGTTAAGTACAAAAACTTTTAGTGAACTTGCTAATGCTTTTTCCTGTATTCATATAGCGGCTATAGCTTCAGATCAAAGCAAAACACTTTCTCTACTATGTGCAGATGTCCTTAAAAGAAATAGTTGAAGAACTGCTGAGACAATTGAATTCTACAAAGATGGACATGTAATGAAACGGGAAAAAAAAGCAATGAGCTTACTGTGATTTAATCGAAGTGCTACAGATCTAAAACATCAAGCAAGAGATACCAATTTACCAGGCACCATAGCAGAATACTTTCCTAACTCTTCTTCCCAATCTGGCACAATACACTCGAGCTGCATATGGTGTCTATAATATATATATAATTCAAAAAGCAGAGCCATGAATGAGCCAAACAAAGCACTGGTGACGGTAACTTCTTATTTTTATGCTTTCAAATTATGAAATATATTTGAATTAAGCAAACTTTATTAATATTGTGACTGAGGACAAACTACACAATTTTAAACACATCCACAACACTTTTAAAACGCTGTGCACACTTGTTTATGCTTCTATGCACATTTTGTTTGTGCAGTTTCATATGCTGTGACACAGTAGTTTGCATGATACACTTATCCAGAAAGAGACGCAGTTGAGCTTGCACATTTCTTTTTCGTACTCCTTCAGACAAAGCAAAGCAGTCACAGCCACCCGTAAATTAGCTCCCAGAACTGGCCGCCGCTTCATAAAGATTAAAAGAAGGCTATGTAAAAACATACCAACCAATTCCTTTGTTTCTGAAAAAGGGAACAGCCGTAGATCAGTTGACATCTGGCTATGGATCTGCATCTTCGTTCTGAGGTGCCATTGTTCAGCACCAATGCAGCGACTTAGCTGTATGCCAACCTGTAATATATTATGGGATTTCTGAAACACAAGACCACATTGTGAATTGTAGTGGCCACAGAACATGCGGCATTCAACTGCATGAGCATATTGCATTGCTTTTGTTGCTACTCTAACCTGAAGAGTTTTTACAAAAAAAGTTAGCGTAGCTTTCACTGAAGTCGCAATGTAGACAGCGGAGATGATGGGCCCCTACGTAGTCCTGGTTTTTGCTGCTTGACAAAGTTTTGCAAATTTTCTTTCCTCCTTTACTGTCTTTTTGTCTGTTTATTTTTAGTCAATTTCCCTCCCTATTTCTGGCTCCATCTTTCATCCCTATCTTTGTATTTCTCGCTTGCTTCCTCCTCCTCTCTTTCCTTTTCTCTATCTCTCACTCTATTCCTTTCTCTCGCTCTGATTTTCTCTCATTTTTTCTATTCGGTGCTTTACTGTCTCCTCTCCTTTTTTTTTCCCTCATCATCACACTCATTTCCCTTTCCTACCTCCTTGCTACACTATGCTATACAAGGCTATGCTATGCTCTGCTAGCGTGCCTGGATAGCCGAGTGGTTCGGACGCTCACCTTCAGATCGAAGGTACGCAGGTTTGAATCCCGCCTCGAAAAGATTTTCTTTTCGCCAAGGATTTCTCTCTTGCACTCGTTCTCTCACCTATCAAGCTTATTGCAAGCCACGCCAGATAAATCAGCGCATGTGTTCTGAGAGCGAAGCAAAAGAGGACAAAGAAGATGTCCAGAGCCGCATGCACGTTCACGATATGATCAATTCTCTTTCGGACAGACAAATTACGGCGAGCTCAAACAGCTTCACCGTTAAAACATGATTTTGAAGGTTTCGCCGATTTGGTCCAGCTTGCTATCGTACAGTGCCTGCACGAGGAGGGCCCCCCAGAGACAGACGCTCACGATCACATTTAGCCGTGCCGGCTTAGTGGGCGACATGCCGCATACAGGCGTTGCATGCAAGAAACAGACGCCGATTATCGCTCATTTGATCGTTGTACTTACAACCACGCGCGCACACGCAACGGGAAAAATAAGACTAGCCGACCGTCGACACCTTGACCTTTCGGTCGCTTCGCTCTCACAACGGAAGTTTCAAATTGCAGCTAGCGATCAGCCGCCTCTTATCGCATCGCAACTAGAAGAAAAAAAAATCTTCCAATCTCCAAAAATCTGATATCGCGATCGCACAGTGCCTGCACGAGGAGCGGCCCGGGCCCCGAGAGACAGACGCTCACGATCACATTTAGCCGTGCCGTTAGCACAGTAACGGCTTAGTAGGCGACATGCAGCAAACAGACGCCCATTATAACTCATTCGATCGTTGTACAACCACGCGCGCCAACGCGAAGGGGAAACTTGACGAGCCGAGCGTCGACACCTGACCTTGCGGTTGCTCTACTCTCATAACCGAAGTTTCCAATTGCAGCTAGGGATCACCTCGTCTTACACATCGCAAGTACAAGAAAAAAAAAATGTTCCCCTGAACAAAAATATGATACTGTCGATAGCGAACTTTCAATGAGAGATAAATTATTAAACCGCACGCACTGTACGTGAGTGATTGCAAGCTACTGAAAATGCGCGGTCTCCACTGCATGCAATAAGTTCTCCGGCCGTGTGTTGCGCGCCAGGCGAACAAAACACCGAGCGCTAACGGCACCAAATACACACACAAAAGCAATCCAGCATTTGTGATGATCTCAAATTGCTATTCTCACACATCTGCCGAGGCAATCGATATACAAACTGGCACATAAGCGTCGCACGTACTGCATATAATTTTCGCACGTACACGATCATAACAAGTAGTTTTACGCATTCCTCAACTCCCTTCGAAAACGGCCCGTAACAAAACACGTTTACAAACACGTACTGTCACGGAGGAAACAAGTATTTATGTCATGCTAAGCTTGTGCAGCGCGAGTGAACGCGGAAAGAGAAGAAAACACGCACAGACACACACAGCGCTGTCATGCCTTCACAACAGCCGATCATAGATCTGACTCTGCAGCGAGCGTTTCAGTAACTGAAACGTAGCTAGCAAAGTTCAGTAGCACGCGCGCACACACAGAGACAAACAACACACAAAGGTCATTCGGAATAACTTACCCTAGGTCCTCGGCTTCAAAAGTGTAGCTGACCGACGAACACCGATCAAAATGGCTATCCGCAAGCAACGGAACGACGCCGCTCGAGCGGGGCGCACGCTTCCCGCACACCACAGTCCGGATTCTGACGTGCTCCTCCGCCACGCAAGTAGTTCGGGCGGTTCGGGAGGCTCTGCGGCGCTAACGCGCACTTACTCCGAAGAAAATAGTAGAGCGATGGCGCTGCGCGGGTCATTTCAAATCTGTCTGCAAAAATAACTTTTGCGAATTAGACGCTTAGGCTGATCGTCACCTTGACCATGGCCGATGGCTCTTTTCGCTTATTAGTTCGTGACCAAATGGGCGTGTTTAAATGCCTCCTATCTGCCTCACATCATTATTTTTTTATTGTTACTCCCATACTTGCTGCGGAGCACCTGCCATAGCCTCCAATGCTTGACGATCAGGAAAAAATAACGTCTTTGGTCCTGTTTACCCTCTGTGGTGCGAGTTCGTATTTCGGGCTGGAGTGGTAAAAGAGTATGTCAGCTGCTAAAAAGGCCGTATTTAATCATTTGTGTTAACAGAGTAGCATAGGCCGCGCGCAGGGTTCCCCTTAAGGGGGGGGGGGGGGGAGGAGACGGGACGAGTTATTACAGCGGCCCCCCTCTCTTACTAAGTCGAGGTATGGGGCAGACTTTGCGGCCCCCCTCCCCTTTAAAGTGACTACGGCGGGCGCCCCGCCCCCCCCATTCCCACCATCCCCGTGCGCACGCCTCTGCAGAGTAGCTTGCAAAAACACACCCTCCGAGATCTGTATTTTTTTTCTTTTTCACTTCTATTGATTCTTTTCGTTTATTCTGTGAGCAGGTTCACGTAATGCTCCGGATGTGGCGAGAGTATCAGGGAGAAAGAAGAAAGGGAGACCACAGAAGCGTTCTGAGAAAATCAAAGCAAGAGGAAAGGAAGCAAGAAGCGGGAACTCGCGGTTCGGCACCGACAGCGC
The DNA here is from genome assembly GCA_030522465.1 of Rhipicephalus appendiculatus. Classification (NCBI taxonomy): domain Eukaryota; kingdom Metazoa; phylum Arthropoda; class Arachnida; order Ixodida; family Ixodidae; genus Rhipicephalus; species Rhipicephalus appendiculatus. The sequence goes on from JALIZH010017538.1 coordinate 25,129, forward strand.
GCCTGCGTCTCCAGGATGTCCCGTAGATTTTCACGATGAAGCTCGTGCAGCGCTCACGAATAGGACGACGGACGGAAGAAGCACACTAAACAAGCGCTGCTTTTTCCGTCCATCGTCCTATACTCGTGAGCTCTGCACGAAATTCATCGTGAACCCAAACGAACTCGCTCAGCTTACAATATTTATGCCCCACACAGTTCTTTACGGCCGTGGGGGGTGTTGTCAACGCAATCGCTCGTCCCAAACAGTTATGCTATAAGGGGAACAGGGCAAAATATTTAAAAATACACAAGAAATGAGGCAACACATCACAAGACTGCACTCTTCAAAATACAGCCGAAAAATATCAAACAGCAACAACAACAACAACAAAAGTCACAGTTTCGCCGCAAGGGCGAAGCAATGAATGCGATAGTAAGAAATTAGAATGTCACACGAAGGTCGACTAGCAGCTTGACAGTTGCAGCGTCCCACTGTAGCACGGAGAGAGACGCTTGAAAAGGACATGCAGGTATACACAGGACAAGCGTGAACAAACAACTATCACAGTTGTTACGCCTTTGTGTTTGAGCAACGCGCTGCAAGTCTCGACAACGCAGAAGCCGAGGCTCTAAGATATTTCTTCTTTTAAAGTGCGGTGCGTGGAATGACCCCTCCGCGTCTCCTGCCACGCGGTGGCGTCTGACGCAAGGTGTGCGCAAGGTCCCTAGATAAAAACTTGTTTTATCTAGGGACCTTAGGTGTGCGCGGTGTTCTTTTATTTTTTTTTTTTTGTTCCACATCGCGAGTGGGCACAGAAAGGGGCCCCTTTTTTCGTGCGCGCCTCAAGGGCAATTTTCATATTTAGAGAGAGTGTAGGAGCGTTGCGTGATAAAAAACATGCTGAAGCTCCTCCGAGATCTGCATACCTCCAGCGGTGAATGGTGTATATAAATAGCCTGCCATTGTTATGCCGGCTCATGCATAGGTGCGTGGCTGAGTGGTCAAACACAGCGCACTGCAGAGCGAGGAGTTCGTCGGTCGAATCCCCGGTCAGCAGGGGGGCCTTGGAATTTTCGTACTCTGATTTATTTTTCTATGTGCCTTTCTTATGATATATATATATATATATATATATATATATATATATATATATATATATATATATATATATATATATGTCTGGGGCAGAACAGCAACGGCAAAAATCAGCCGAGAGTGCCCATATAATGGCTAACGCAATGAAACTGCAGTTGACGTAACTCCCTCATGCAACCATCCAGACAAAAATGTTAAAAATGCTTTAATGCAGCCACCACTAATCAGAACACTGCACACGCATGAGTAAAACGTGTCGATAAACTCCTGCGGGAAGGAAAGAAGTCCATATCAAAAGAGATTGAAAGTGTAAGAAAAAAAAAGTGAAATGCCATGGATGAATCTGAATGAAGAGCATGCATGAATGTTGATGTTTAGCACAAATACTTTACACTGCATGAACGGGGGGCACCTTTCCGTAGTTTCCAGGAGGTGTCACTGTATTCATTTTCTGATTTCTGCTCGTTTTGAGAAAAAACAAAGAGTCTCTGCATTATAACGCGTAGAATTTCTGTTATACTTGAAACAACAGCAGCTTCCGTAACGTCGCGGAAAGTTTTGCGGTTTTCCTGAAACAGAAAAATTTTCCTTGTCGTTACGCAGATATTCTTTGTAAGGTTATGGAAATTTTTTACAGTGTATAATTGTTCAAATCGTCAAATGACCCTCCTTTATGAATGGCGGTGACTCTGGCTTCTTTCATCTTGCTAGGAAATTTACCGGCCGACATCATCGTGTTCCATATGTGTGCCAGTAGGGGTCCTTCCCTACTTCATGAAAGTGGCCGGACGCAGGGAAGCGGGACGGGGGGATGCGGCAGGGAAGCGGGACGGGGGATGCGGCAGGGACGCGGGACAGGGGATGCGGGAGGGACGCGGGACAGGGGATGCGGGACGGACGCGGGAGGGAGGGAGGGGCGGACAGAGCCCCGAGCATAAGATGCTTCGCATCTAAAATAGCGAAAATGATTACGTACATCATAATAAATCACTATAGTTACCTATAGCACACGATAGTTACCACCCCGTTATAAAGGGGACGCTCATAGCATCCATCGTACCATTCTCTAGGCGAGCCTTCTGGTGTCCATCGGTTTCGCGCACGCGGTGATTGAAAACATGGAGGAAGGAAAACTAAGGAGACGCCCTATCGTAACCCAACGCATTGCAATAGGTGCGGCGGAAAGGACGTCAAATTTATCGGGAAACAAACCGGTATGGGGCAAACAAAACAGCAGACGCCCCGCGGCACGGTTTTGGAGAGCTGTTGGATATTTCACCTGGAGGACACGTTTTCTTTTCGCTCCTGTCTTTCTTTTTTTCCCAACTGCGCGCCTTCGCGCGTGCAGTTTACCACCTCTTCTCTTCTACCGTGACCTCGCGCCTTGCGCGCAGCCCTTTTAAGGGCTAAAAGATGTCGCAAACGGAGAAGGTCCTTCAGGACTTTTACAAACAGGACGCGGCCATATTGGCTGCTCACCACACGCGGGTCTCCCGTGAAAACCTCCAAAGACTCGCAAAGGCGGCCACTGAGCAAGCCGGGCGTGTCAATGAACAGCAGCAGCAGCAGACACAAACAGACGAAGCAGCCATTCGCAAACCAAAAAAAAAGGGAAATCAAAGGTGGCAAAAAAGAAATAGAAGGCCCCCCTCCCGACTAGCCAAATCGGCAGCTACCTCTGTGGCAGCTACAACCACAGGCGCCAGCCCGGCAGAAGCCACGGCGGCGTCAGTAAACACCGCAGTCGCGGCTGGTTCGAGCAGGACACCAGAAGAACAGATGGAGCACCAAGCCATTGCATCCATCGGCACCTGGCTCAAAGAAAAAGCAAGGGAGGCGTCATTATCTGCCCCCCGACATACTAGCGCTCCCGGGCGCATCCAGCGAGGAAGCTTCGCCTCGCCCGACCACTCCATCCACCCCTCTCCCTCACTCCCCGGCCGCTGCTGACACGGCGCCCGAACCCACCGTCGTAGAGCCACCTACACCGGCCTCAACTGCGACCACTCCGATGCACCGCGCACGAGCCCTCGGTGTATACAAACACCCCTCCTCGCCCATCGCAACACGAGCACACCCAAGTCGTGACGCCCGAAAACACCACGGGAGACAAGCTGCTCTTCCGACCGGTCGGTAAGAAGGCGCACTTTCTGGCCGTGTCGAGGGATGCGATCGCGGCTTACCTCGCCGAATTTCCCGCAACCCGACGCGTCCGCGTCAACCACAAGGGGAATTTGGTTGCGGTTGACACGCACCCCACATCGGACTTGTCGCCGCTGCTTCTGGTGGCAGTGATATGCGAGGTGAAGGTGCGGGCTAAACGCCTGCTTGGCAACACCTGTGTCGGCACGATTTACGGCGTTGACGCGACCATTTCCATCGAGGACCTCGCCAAGAACATCTCGACGAGTGTCCCGGTCGTCTCCTGCTCGCGCCGTGGATCGTGCCTCACCGTGACCTTCGAGGGCACTGCCGTCCCCCTCAGAGGTGTTGCTGTTCAAGCAGGCCCGCCGAGTTCGTCCGCGCCTGCCGCGGCCCCTCCAGTGCTCCCGATGCGGCCGCTACGGGCACGCCACGTCCACCTGCGCCCGCGACGAGCGCTGTCTTCAATGCGGCGCCAACCACGCCTCGGGACCGTGCCCAGCAGAGCGCCCACGCTGCATTAATTGCGGCGGCAGCCATCGAGCAAACGAGCCGCGTTGCCCCTCCTGGCAGATCCAGCGCAAGGCCGCCGTCATCATCGCCTCCTCGGATGGCCCCGTGACGCGCCGCCAAGCTCTGGATCAAGCCAGGACCGCTGTGCGCAACAACAACAAGCGGGGCAGCGCGGTCGTCGAAAACGGTCCCTCCTTTCGGGACGCGCTCGCCGGCAACACCCGGACCAGCTCGGCGACGGCTCCATCGCCTCCACCGAGTGCGCCGACTACCGCCGACGACCCGAGGGACGCCGTGCTCGCCGCCCTTGCTGCGGCGCTTCGTGCGGTGCTGACGCTCGTCCCAACTGACTGTCCTGCTCGTGAGATGTGTGCCGCGGCTCTCGCCGCTCACGACGCCATCGCCACCGGTCAGGACTAACCAGCTGGATACTGCGCCCACTGCGAGGGCGGCCGGACTTACTACGTGAGTGCGGAAGACCTCTTTTTCTTCTTCTTGTCGGTTGTTTACATCCGGTGCGCACATCGTGCATTCACTGTTTACCTCCGGCCTTCTCGGCGGCTTTTCCCGACGGCTGCGCATTGCGTGAGGCTCGCGCTGTCACGGTTTTCGGACGCAGGAATCAGGGCGAAGTTTTTATCTCTCTATCATTTTTTTATTTATTTATTTATTTATTTATTTCTTACTCTCTCTACCTCGATCTTTCATTCCCCATTCCCCCCCTTCCCTGTGCCAGCTTGTTGAGGTGACCTCAGTTAAGAGAGACAGTTACGAGCTGGCACTTTTCTCTTCCACTTTCCTTTAATAACCACTTACCTTACGCCCCGCGGCACGCCCTCCGCGCTGGTTTGCTTCTACGCAGATTTGTAGTCCCGGCGTAAACTTAGCACGTATTGTGCTCCTCCTAGCGAAGGAGCAGCTGAACATTACGCCATTTCCGTCGCGTCGCTCGCAAGCGCATGCGTGCATCGAGAAATTCGCAAAACTTTTGCATTCTTTCTCTTTTTTTTCTTTCGGCGAGCAAGCGGCTCAGTCGATTCACGCATGCTGTGGTGTGTTTGGGTTTTTTAATCAAAGCTTCGCCATGGGCAGGTCGCATGCACCGCGGAAAGTACCATGTGTCGCTTTTCATGTGTACGCACGTTTGCCTCATTGCTGATCACTAATGCAAGGTATTTGCATGCTAAGCTCCTAAATCTGGGGTCCATCAGTTCTTCTCATATTGTCAACTAGGAACGCAAGTGAACTTTTGTTTTTGGCGTCTCACGCGCAGTAGGTAACATGCGCCCAAGGTATCGCATCGCGTTTTTAGAGGCTGTGTAGTTCATACGGAAGTGCAATGAAGTATTGTTTTTGTTATCCGACAACGTGGGGCATGTATTGTGCAATCTGCGCGTGCTGCGTGCTAGTATTTTTATGCGCTCTGGAATCGCAATCTTTTCGTGCGCGATTGCGTATGCAATACAATGGTGTCCTCTTTTTTGACATAAAGTCACACAATGATACTAGGTTGGCGCTGCCCCGAATGGCTACGAAGTTAAATCGTGGAGTGTCATGGTCAATCGGCCGGTAGGTTGGGAAATCGGCCTGCGATAAAGCAAAAAAAATGCCTAATGCCCAGCAGAACAGTGACTGCCAGGTGAGTTCGAATACGATGATTCAGGGGCTGAATTTTTTTTTATTATGGCAGATACCGGAGCATGTTGTGTTGCTCCGCAGAAATACTCGTCGCAGAATTTCAGCCCGCATCGCTCGCGCCTGCCAGACATGAACAGCCTGGTAAACGTGTGCTTCCAACATCTTAGTGCATGCCAGCATAAATGACAGGTGGTAATATAGAAAAAAGTCGGGGGGCAGGGGGGAGTGCTATTATGCAAGTTATGACGTCATATTCACGATGACTTGCATGCCACGCTCATGGCATGCTCGTGGCCGTTCGCTAGCTTTATATACACCGCATTTGATATTGCGTGGCGTGACTGTATGACGAACATCAAGGACAAGTGGGTAATATGGAAATCATGACATGTCTTGTGACATGACCTAGATGCCACGCCCATGGCACGCTCAGAGCGAGTTCGTTTGCTTGATCTACACAAAATTTCGTATTGTGTGACGAGTCTGTGTGAAAAACAGATGACAGATTATGAAGTGAATATCATGAAATTCATATAATGTACAACATGATTTACGGGCCACACTCATGGTGCACTTGGGTCGAGTTAGCTTGTTCATGGTGCACTTGGGTCGAGTTTTTTTTTTCATTCATACAGATTTTTGTGCAAAGAACTGTTGGGCCAGTAGCCAAAGGCTAGTGTAGGCCCATAGTCTATATACATGTAGCAGCTACAACGTCATCTGCATATCTAATACTCAGCAATAAAATCTTAAGAGTCAGGCAAAATACACAAACTCAAACATCAAACAAAAGGAAGTAGTGCATTGTACAATATCCCCCCCCCCCCCAAAAAAAAAATAATAATTTAGCACAGTGTAAAACATATGAGGTGTAAATTGGGGATAATCACTTAATTTTTGAGAGGTACAGTTTTTTTCACAGCAGGCGTGAAATGACTAGCCATTTTCACTTCAGTGGGTACTGAGTTCCAAATTTTGGCGCCATGAAACTCACACAGTCGTTGGCCGTACGAATTACGAGTAACTGGTAGGTTGAAATTTATATATGTTGCGTTCCTTGTGTTGCGATTAGGTGCAATGAACAAGCTTGGTGATAAAGAGTGATTCCCACGTAAAATATTGTTTACCAGAATGGCCACTTTCATATCGCATGCCATAGAGAATGGTAGTATGCCGAGTTGATTGAAAAGCAAGCTATTATCGTCGTGCGGTCTTGTATATGTCATATTGCGCAAGGCCCTTTTCTGTAAGCGAATGATGGGATCTAAGTATGTTTTATATGTACCAGACCATGATTCAGAACAGTATACGGTGTGACAGTGAAATATTGAAAAGTAAACAATTTTAAGTATGTCAAGATTAAGACAGTCTCTGCATTTTATTAACAAAAAGCAGGCGGAAGCTAATTTGGTGCATATACTAGATATGTGTGGTCTCCAGTTCAAGTTGGCGTCCAATAATACCCCTAAATATTTTATGTTCTCCAGTTGTTCTATTTTTCCACCTACGAGCTGAATTTGCATGCCTATTGTGTCACACTTGGCATAACGGGAGCGGAACACTACGTACTTTGTCTTGTCTCTGTTTAATGTTAATTTATTACATACAAACCAAGTTGATATGTTTGATAACTCGCTATTTATTGTGCTCTGCAGTTCGCAAAGGGATTTCCCTGAAAATAATAGCGCGGTATCATCGGGGTAAATGAACAGATTTTGATGAATTTAGTGCTGATGGGAGGTCATTAACGTATATCGAGAACAGTATGGGCCCTAATACTGATCCTTGCGGAACTTCTGTAACAATAGTAGAATATTGGGAAGAAAAGGAGCCAAAATTTACGTATTGTTTCCGACCGTTTAGGTAGCTTGAAAAAAAGGTTCATTGTAGTTTCGCTAAAGCCATATGTCCGTAATTTTTTTAGAAGTATGGAATGACAAACCGTGTCGAACGCTTTTTTTAAATCTAAAAATATCCCTATGGCAAACTCGTTCTTGTGTAGAGCTGTGTATATATGCTGAGTTAGTTCTAACACTGCTGATGACGCTTGATCTATTAGTTCTGAATCCGTGTTGAGCTTCTGTTAGAAGCTTGTTTTCGTTGAGGTACTTCTTCAGCTGAGCGGTGATTACCCTCTCAAATACAGTATTTAAGATGCTAAGCACGGAGATAGGCCGATAGCTTCCGGGTTCATTGATATCGCCACTTTTGTATATAGGAGAGACTCTAGCGATCTTGAAAATGTCAGGGTATATGCCTCGGCTTATTGAATTGTTAATTATTTTCGTAAGGTACTGGCACTAGAACATCCATATTGTCTTTCAATGCTTTCACGGTAATGCCATCGTGGCCAGTAGCTTTGTAACAAGGCATACCTGATATAATAGAGGTTATAGTATGCTCTTCTACTTGATCCAAGAAAAACCTCGTATGAATGACCGGGCAATCGACATTGCTCTCAGTAGCTGGAATACGGTCGGCTAACTTGGGACCAATGCTAGTGAAGTATGTATTGAAAGCATCGGCGCATTTGGAATCGACATGTTCAGGGCTGATCGGCTTTTTATTTGGGTTATCAATTACTTTTTATAACCTCCCACATTTTTAGATGTGAACATGCTTATGGCGAAGCTTAATCCGGTGGTGGTGGTGGTGGTGGTGGTGGTGTGCCGCGTGCCCACCCTTACTGCGCATGCGCAAACAGTTAAAGAAACAATAAAAATAAAAACCTCCTCTCCCCCTCTCTCTCCTCTAGGCATCCCTCCCCACGGCAACCACACCTTCACTGCGCATGCGCCTCCGCTTTCCTCTCTCCCTCTTACACTCCCCCCCCCCCCCCTCTCCATCCCCTGCCCGCGGCGTCTAACTCCCCCCTGCGCATGCGCGTCCCCCCCTCTCTCTCCTCTCCTACGCTCCCCCCTCTCTCCTCTACGCATCCCTGCCCGGCGTTCACACTCCCACTGCGCATGCGTGTCACCCCCTCTCTCTCCTCTCCTCCACTTCCCCCTCTCTCGCCTCGCGACGCCGACGCAGGCAGCGTCTGCTAGCAGTTTCTTGGTTGAAAAAACCGACTGCTCGCGCTGCACAACCGTTCACTGGCCATCCCGTATATGGCAATGGATATTGACCTCCAAGGTGGTGCCGGTGGAAGATTTCTCCTGTGCGTTGTTGAACAATAAAAATTCGCAGTGTGCGCGTTAACTAAAAGCGGAGTGCGGGTCTCTGTGTCCAGTCAGTCTTCTGTCTCTCATTCCCCATTAGCAGCGATTGGCATGTTCCAGTAGGCTTTCTGCTCCATCGCTGCCTGCTTTGCGCCTCCCCAGTTTTCTCTCCTGCGCAACGCTGCGATGAGCGCCAGCGTCAACGCCGCCGCCAGTGTAAGCGTTAGCGCCCGCTGCTTCACATCTACACATGGTTCCCTTTAGCGGGAGATGGTGTAATTTTTTTTGCATTACCCTGTCCTTGTTGTATTAGGAAGGCGTTGTATTCTTTTTTTCCGCCTCCGTGTAAGATCTACTACACGGTTACGAGATATCCGAAAATTTTGCAAATGATAAGTGTTATCTTTCTGCTTTTTCCATTTTTGGTACCACCAGTCCTTTTCTTTTATGGCTGTGAGTATGGCGTTATTCATCCACGGGCACAAAGGTTCCTCATATTTGCTATGTCTATATCTGGTACATTCAGATATCATGTGCGTTAATGCAGTTGCAAAGTTTGCGCATTCGATATGAGTGTCACTGTTAAACACAACTTGAAATTCTTTTTTCCTTTATTTTCTGCCGCAGTTATTTATAATTATTCCTGCGATTTGCCGAGTAGTTATTCTTTACAAAGCTAGTATTTATATTGCGTAACAATGCAAAAACAGGGCAGTGGTCAGCAGGGGCGTAGCCAGGGGGGGGGGGGGGCTTATGGGGCTTCAGCTGAAATTTTTTCGTATTGTGATGTATCGCCGACCAAAAGAGCTAGCTTCGCCGGAAATCATCCTAGATTTTTTCTAAAATTGCTTTTCGCAGTCGAAAAGATACTTCGGTGTGAACATTGCGGACCCCTGGCGGTTCCTGTATCTGCCTGTGCCGCGCATGATACCGTAAGAAATATTCTGGAAGAGAAGGCGTAGTGCCTTGTATTGCCATTTTAGCCGTTTCACCGCGAAGGAGTAACTATTGTTGACACACAGAACGCTCTGGATTTAGATATATGGAAGGGGCCTCCAACAAACCTCAACTAGCGGGCCGTAGTAACGAAATTTAGTCCCACAAGCGCTGAGAGGACAGCGAAAATGGTGGATTCCGGGGGGGGGGGGGGGGTGCAGGGAGATTGAATCAAAATGTCACCAAACGTTGCCTCTTGCAAGAATAAAGAAATCCTCTCCTTCATGGGTCATTTAAGAAGGGTATTTGACATCAGGTCTCGGAAAACATATGGATACTGATTTTCAGAATGACTAAAATCTGGACGTCGATTGTGAAATATGGAGTTTTCGTTTGACGGTGATGTTGCAACTTATCATGAGCGCATGGGGTGCCTCGCGCACACGCACAAAACACTTGAGACCAGTCCCGTCTCTGTAGCTTGCCTGAACAAAGAGTAGGCTAGAAAATAATGTGAATACTATTTAGCAAAATCGCAAGGCTATTCTGTCTGAAGGCGCGGGACGCTAGCAAGGGTTCCGCGGGCCGCGTGTTTCGTCCCGGCTATGCACTATATTCTTAGAACAAAAGGCATCTACTAATTAGGGCTGCTAGGGTACGCCGATCAGCGGGGCGCGCATTCCCCCTAGTGGATAAGTAAGGGCGGGGGGAGAGCACCCTTGATTAACTCCTTAACTGACAACTCTGACCTCAAAGTTGCTCTGATGTATTCAGTGTTGCCAGTGAGCTGACATTTTAAGGTCAATCTTTGGAACACACCCAAATTATTTCTTCCTGTCCGAGAAGCGAATCCACATCGACGATGCTGCTCAGCAGACTATAATGCACTAACAATCCTGCTTTGCCAAAATTACTTCCTTCTAACGGTTATAGCGCTTCGAAACAGCCCTCTTTCGGCCAAAGCATGATGACTGTCTTGTGCTATACATGTGGCATTTTTTTTTCTTAAAGAACCAAATCAGAAAAAGGTCTAAATTTCACGGGAGCGTAAAACGTGTTAAAGTATATTTCTCTTTCATACGAATTGTAATCAAAATGGGACAATTCCTCATCGTAACGTGAACTCAAAAAAGGCAGTTTTAAAATTTAAAAAAAATCTGCGAAATCCTTTATCTGCTTGGATCAAACTGAGTCAGATCCATTAAATCAGTGCTGCTACAACAAACACGACCAAAACAACCAATGTGACCGGGTCCAATCTGCTTCATTTGGGTCCTAGTAGCTTTCCTATATTGCTTTCATTCGACAACCTTTTGCGCTGCATATTATGACCTTCTTTCACTCCAATACGGTATATTTGAAATAGAAGACAACTGAAATGAAGACACTGGGCACCGCTTTATTCCTTGAAGAAGAAGCGATCCGAAACGGCGTGATATCAAATGAGCTAAGAAGAAGATGAAGAAGAGCTGAAACAGTTTTCAGGCTATAAACAAACAAATAAATAACCGAACAAACAAACAAGCATTTTTCTGAAGGCGCTCAAGATGCCGAGAATGACAAAACGCTGCCGGCAGTCCAGAATGGTACGCATTTTTCCTGGTAGGACCACTCGCTGTACAAGTCTAGTTATCGTCGTTACGCCAACGCAGCAAAAGGCGGCACCGACGGATGCACAAGCGTGCTGTTATAGTTGTCGCAAAATATTGCTGTATCGTTAATTTGCTGCGATTTACACTTCTTTTACGAGCTAAGTCAAGCCCAAATGAAATGTTACAATCTCTAAAAGCCGAATACAAATTTTACTCTGGAATACTGACGATAGTAGGCTACATAGATTTTAGCCGCAATATAGATTTGAGGTATTTTGGTGACATGAGCGCACTGGCGAAAAAATGGAACTGGCCCGACCATATTAACCCTAGGAAAAAAACTGTTTTTTTTATTTTTCAGTTTCAGTTAAAGCGGACTTGGCTTTTTTGGAATAAAAACGCCACATATGTATGGTATGGCTAGAATAGTTCCATTTCTACTGCGCTGTTATTTCGAGCTGAGTTAGCCAGGCGTTTTGCAATACTATACTAATAATAATAATTTGTGGAGTTTGGCGCGCCCAGAACCACGGTATGGTTATCAAGCACTTCGTAGTGAAGAACTACGAAAATTTCTAGCGCTTGTGTTCCTTAACGAGCACTTAAATCAAGGAGGCTCGGGCACTTACAGTGTCCTCGAGCATTTCGTCTCCATAAAAATGCCACCGCCGCGGCTGCTTGCGCTTTAAAAATTTTGTTTATTTTGCATTTGTTTGTCTTCTTTTATAAATGCCAGTATCACGAGGTCAACAAAAATCTATATTTAATGTGTATTCCATAGAACCACAGCTGTCTATGTGAGCTACGTTGTCTCGTGACTCAGTAGCGTAATGTTTTGGGATAAGTGGTGTTAAAAGGTCCTGCGTAAAAAGTTAATGTGTCATAAAGCACGTGACTGGATGTCTAAAGAACTGTGGAAACGAAGCAGTATGATTGGGGCTCATTCGCAAAACATCGCGTCGTCTAAGTAGCATCAGGTAACACCCTATATTCCAACGGAAATTTTACATTTCACTTCTGGTTCTAGTCACTCGTTTGCGGTCAGAGAAACAGGTCATAATTTCGCTCACCGGCAGTTCATCACAGCAATACATGCACCACGCATTATTGAGGTTCGCAATGAGTGTGAACGCTTGCTTACTTCTGATGCAAATAAATGCTATTAGTTGCACTTTCTACTTAAAAAAGCGTAGCAGTATATTTTAGTGGGACGTCAGGTGGAAAGGTGGATAAAATTGCCTGGTGGGTAGGCAGACTTACGTAGTATTGCGCTAAAATGTGCACTACCAGAAGGTAAATTTGATCACTGTGTCTATGACAAAGCTTATATATGTATGTGAGTCTGCTAGACGTAACGCTGCTCTTCGTTATTGTTTTCTTCAATAGTAAGCTGGCAGATTTCGCGAGCGAGCTTATTCTAACAGCGCAAAGTATAGCGGGCAAAAAAAACATGTGCACGCAACATGAAAAAATTTATTCGATCACCGTTTTCAACAGATCTTGATCAATTAGCTTCTCGAAACTAAGGTAATTGTGACGTTTGTAGTGAATTCTGCTCGATCGATTACGTAGATGGACTTCCAAACACGAGTGGAAAAACAGGAGCATGCAGATGCACAGCAAAATATAGCCAGGTTTAAATTTAGTCCAATATTTTCTATTATAATTTATATCTTCAGTAATAAATTCGTGTTTCCTAAATGGCTTCTTCACATGACTCACCTTAAATGATCTAGTGATTGTAACGTAAATATACAAACTTTCCCACATGAAGCTTTCATATTCCAAAGTCGTAGTAAGATTTATTTCCAGTAATCATGCAAAAATACACGATGATTGCGGTGCGTGATAGATCTTGGTGGAACTATTCTTCAAGGAGAAGAGCTGGAGAGGAAAATAATGAGGGCCTTCTTCTCAGGAAACGTGTGATGCAGCAACGTGATGTCAGTAGAATTAAGCGCGAAATGTAAAGTTTCGGTAATACTAGAACGCCACTTAAACAACGTTCACTTTTGCGAATGGGTCCCAAAGAATGCACTGCGTTTCTAGAGTTGCATAGACTTCCGTTAGTTCACTTGGGCAACCCTATGTAAAATACTTTTAATTGGTTCCTCCGCAATGGCAAGCGGGCACGTTTCACCGGACAGGTGCTGTGAACGATGAGAAGTGCAAAGGAAAACAAGAACTATGCATTTAATTAGATCACAGTTTTAACAGACTTTGTGCTCTAACAGCGCCATCATGCAACTAAGACAACATTTAAAATGTTGGAGACGCAAATATGCATCTCTCTCTCTCATATATATATATATATATATATATATATATATATATATATATATATATATATATATATATATATATATATATATATATATATATATATATATATATTTATTTATATTGTTAACATGCGAGCCCCCCCCCCGAACAAAATTCCTGGCTACGCCACTGGTGGTCAGTGAGACTCGTATCATATACGCCAGAAAATATGTTATCACTGTTGCACAAAACATGGTCTATAGTCGTAGATGCACTGGGTGAAAACCTAGTAGGTTCATGGATCGTATTCTTAAAGCTATATGACTGCAGCAGGTGTAAGTATTCACAATTTAGGTCTTTGCTGACGTCAATGTTAAAATCTCCAACAACAGTGATAGTACCATAGTTCTTAGTACTCAGGGTGCAAAGGATACATTCCAACGATTGATAAAAAGCGGGCAGACTCGAGCTTGGCGGACGGTATATTGTACCAACAACCACACCTGAATCTAAACGAACAAAGAGAGATTCAACCGAACTGTTACTAATTTCAATATCTGGGATTACTCTAAAAGACGTCGCCTGTTTTATTAGTAAAGCCACTCCACCACCCCGTGATCTCGAATCCCTGGGATTGCTTACAAGACTGTATCCGGGAATGGAGATGTGCTCCCCTTCTCTAAGCCAAGTTTCTGTTAAACCGATAATATCAAAAGTAAAATTATGCTGTGCTAAAAAGGAACACAACATATCTTTGTTTCTACGAAAACTTCGAATGTTACAGTGGAGTACCGATATACACCGGGTGTTGTGAAATTCGCGTTCAACTTCACGAATTGAAAATGCCATAACTGGTGAAGTAATCAAGATTTAATTCGAGAGTCCTCTAAACTACCTTTCTGAGGTCGTCCTCAGAGGCCATGTGCGGTACACGAGAATTGTCATTTTCCGCATTAGAATTTTGGTCTGTGATATCCAAACATACTTCCAATTTTTCTCTCTTCTCATCTGACGTGCTTTCGCGAGAAGAATCTTATTCTCTTGGCAAAGATGTTCATTGATGAATATTGGTTCATTGCTTTGGAAGCCAAGTGTGGATGTAGATAATCTCTCTTTCTTAGCATTCTTGATCATTTTGTCTCTGACTGCAGTGGAGGTAAATCTTACCACAATGTTCTGTTCAGCCTTATTTTGGTCGGAACACGATGCACCACATCTATATCTTCGGTACGAAGTTCCATCTTCAAGGAAGTTGCTAATTTACGCATCATGTCTGGCAATGATTCATCTGCTGACATAGGAACATTTCTAAAATTTCTAAGTTGTTCCGACGACTGTATTGCTTGAGTGCTATTATTTCCTGTCGCATTTCTTTTACTTCCCCCTGTAGTTGTCGAACATCCCCAATAATGCCAACCTGTTGGTGTTTCACTTCCGATAGTTCACGGTGCACTTTGTGCACATCAGTCCTAAGTTGTTCAAATGTCCTGTTCATGACATCCATGGAACTCTTGATCTCCTGCATGTCCCTCTGAGACTGTTTGTTGTCTTCTACTAAGCATTGAATGTCAGATCTGATGATTGTTGTTATACTCTCTAGCTTTGAGGTCATGTCGACCAAAACTTTAGCTAGTTCCTTTACCTTACCCGGTGGTTGTCCCCAAGAACTTGTCCAAGTAATTTCAGTGGATTTTCACACATTGCAAGATTAATTCAACAAGGCAACAATGCAGAGCGATCGAGGAGCTATGAATTGACGTTAAGATAAACGTTAAGAACGATTACGTACCTGCAAAAATACAGGAAGCGGGTTTAGTACATGGCTGATGCTAGGTGCTGCCTGGATCACTCTGAAGTCATTCTTGCTCCGTAGAAACCGGGATTTTATAGCAGGAACGAGATGCGTCGTTTGCCAGAACAGCCGCTGTGCGCAGCAGCGTGATCTAACCAGTTAGCGCTCTACCACTGAGCCTACGCCGGTGCTTCAAACTGCATTGCAAACTGACCCTATGCAGGCTTCATGTCGGGTAAGGAATCGCGTTAACATGTGTAGTAATGCGTTTTAGAACAGTAAAGTAGCAACCATAGGTCAGACAATTCGAATTTGCGCAACGAGTGGATCGTGCAATGCTCCAACCCATTAAAAAAGTTTCAGGCATAATTCTTCATCGTCGTCAGCCAAAGTATCAACAAAGTGCACATAACGCGTTACAAGTGTGTAGCGGGTACCCCGCTTTTCCGAAGAATGACGAATAATGGTACAGTGGACGCTTCCCCACTACACAAAAATTATGATGATTTATGGCGTAGTGGGTACTATGCAATTGTGCTTGCAGTAGTTGTCCCAAAAGTGTTTAAAAAAGGTTCTAGAAACGCCGCTTTTGTTTCAGCCTTCAAAGCAAATGGCATATACCCACGTTGAGGGATTGACCACCAGCTTCATCTTCTTCTCCTCATATAATAGGTCCCACTCAATGCAGGGGATTGGCCGGAATGTGCTGCGCGGTCCGCGCAGGCCTCGCGGTTTTTTTTATATTGGTGTACTTTGTTTATGCTTAGATCCAAAACAAGAAAAAAAAGCGGATTTTCACCGTCAAAAGACCCGCCTCCAGCCTGCACCATTTAGACTAGTTCCATGCCTCTTCAACCCTCTCCTCATGAGCGACCTAGGTCACACTAGTTGTCCTGTTCAACACAACCTGTTCTGCCGGACCTTTCGGTTTGCCCATTTCACATCGTCTCTCTGCTGTACATTCTCTCATCGTAGTGAAGTTGCACGTGGTGCGGACGTTTTAGATATCTTGTAGATGTTTTATTCTGAATTTTCATTGAGGCTGCGCGTTTGTGAGAGTCATGCGATTGTGTATCGTGAAGTGAACTGCTGCGGAACTTCCCTCGTGCGAGAGATTCTTTGAGCCGCGCGTGGTCGTGTGCTTCCATTGACGGATGTCCCTGTTGCGTTCGCGGTTGTAAACGGAAATTACAACCGTGGACTAAGGGTCTGTGTGCCTTCATTTACGAAGGACGGTGTCACCAAGGATAAGCGGCTGTGAGGAAGTTTAAGAAGGAATTTCACTCCAAGCACACACTCGAAGTTAACTAGGCAAATAGAAATAACATTTGCAAGCAGCTTATGCATATGTCCATGGTTTTGCGAAACGTAGTTAATTACGCATTTTTCTTGTTCAGACTATACCACTTTAGCGTCAGTA
The DNA here is from genome assembly GCA_030522465.1 of Rhipicephalus appendiculatus. Taxonomy (NCBI): domain Eukaryota; kingdom Metazoa; phylum Arthropoda; class Arachnida; order Ixodida; family Ixodidae; genus Rhipicephalus; species Rhipicephalus appendiculatus. The sequence goes on from JALIZH010017538.1 coordinate 41,662, forward strand.
ATAGCACTCGGCAACAACTTGATGAACCATTCTTACTTAAAATTGTATAGAAATATCAAATAACGTCATTGACTGTTCAGAAAAGCTGTGGAGTAAATATTTTTATTTCACTGTTGTAAAGCCGCAGATAGTCGACTCGTGGCATTTTTGGGGAAATCACTTTTGCATGGACATTTTATTTCTCATGTTTTCTTCAAAATACAGATGCGAGCTTCAGTTCCATACAAGTGACCTTGTCACAACGTGTCTTACTGCGATAAGACTAGAGGAAGAAGACTCGAAGTTAACAGCGACAGAGTTCGTCAGAGGGAAGATCTTGTGAACACAGTTTTCCCCAAATGTCCAGCTTACATAACGAGAACTCCTGCTCGTCGCGAGTCCCCAGCGTCCAATCGAGCAAGGATGAATGGCGCATGTCGCCTTAAAAATGCTGTCATGCTTATCATGTCATGACACTTTTCTTCTGGAAAACAGAGATATGGAAGCGGCTGATATGCGATTCATCAGAACTATTTCCCGAGGTGAATTGATATTACCTCACCCTTCTACTGTTCGCATACTGCTAATTATAAAACTTGCGCTTGAAAATCTTACGCGTGGAAAGCTTCACGAAAGACTTCATTTCGTACTCGCACTAACGGAGTGCGGATCAAGGGCAATTTCTGTGCTCATTGATTCCCCGAGAATTGAGATTTGCTCCAATGGAAACACATCGGAAACTGTCATGCGCTTAATAGCGAATGCAGCGACGAACACACTGTTGAACAGTTTTTGGAATGTGAAAAATTATGCAGTGCAGTATCTGACCCCTAGAAAAAAGTTCCCGTGCGCAAAGCAAATACATTAAAAAGAAGTGAGGTGTGCGTGGTGGAGCGAGATTTTTATTATCGTGTGCTGCTGGTATTTCAGTTGTTTTTGGCAATACATTGGATATTATACGAAGACATGTTTTTGACACGCTTTTATTATGTGCTCTGGCGACAAAAAAAAGTGGACTGAATGAATAAAAATATGTGTGATATATATAAGAAACGTTCGATTTTCAAACATACACACGAAAGTATGGCCAAACAACGCTTCGTTTTTTTTCTTCAAAACAGGTAAATGCATTTTGCAATTTCTGCTGTAAACTTACCAAATTACCCGCTCTGACTAAGCGGCCCCACGAAATTCTAGCTTTCGCTAATATATTTTCACTCCGTGCGCAGGCTCAGCAATATAAATAGAGGGGACCCATGGACAGCATGCAAAAACGGGGTGCGAGTGGTGGGGGAAGGTACCATGACGTCACGATGGGCATGGAGAGGCCTTCAGCTGGTCTAGGTGGTGTTGCTCCAGCCAATGACCTGTCATCGTGACTCAGCGGCAGACCGCTTTCCGTCATGCTCACGAGATGAATAACGAAGCAGCTTTGCCCGAGTATCTTGTATCGTATCGCGATACAGTTTCAAAGTATGTTTGTCCAGCCCTGTGCTCAATTCTCTCCATGTTATACCTTCATATGTCGGCTACCTTACACATATTGATTAACTTCAAAAGCTCCTCCAGCTTTATTTTGTCTGTTGCAAATGAGGCTTTCGAGCTTTCAGGTCTCTTAATCAGGTTTAACGTCCCCTGGGATAGCTTGCCAGTGTCCTGTCTAATGACTGTACTCCCGACTTTCATTGTACGCTCCATAATGATACAAGTCATATTATCGTTCATTGCGTCAACGCTAACGTTGGTTTCCTCGGTTAGAGTCGCGAATCTATTCTCTAGTGAAAACTGCATGATGCTTTGAATCTCACACTTCTCTTGATGAGGTTTTACTTCTCCTTGGATAGCTTGCGAGTGTCTTGTGTATTGCGAGTGTCCTATGGCGTGGAAAACGTTCACTGGGCTCCCATGATATAAACCCGCAGGATAGAAAACCCATGGCACGTTCCACTAGGGCCTCCTCTCCACTTAAATGATGACAGGTGCCGCCAGGAGTAGGGAAAATATGCAGCACAGGGAAGCGCACTTGCATTTATGAAAGGGGTCTATTGCACTCTCCATAATGATACTAGTCATATTATCGTACATTGCGTCAACGCTAACATTGGTTTCCTCGGTTAGAGTCGCGAATATATTATATAGTGAAACACTGAATGATGCTTTGAATCTTACGCTTCTCTTGATGAGGTTTTACGTCTCCTTGGATAGCTTGTGAGTATCCTGTCTAATGACTGTACTGCGACTTTCATTGCTCTCTTCCATAATGATACTAGTCATATTATCGTTCATTGCGTCAACGCTCACGTTGGTTTCCTCGGTTAGAGTCGCGAATCTATTCTCTAGTGAAAACTGAATGATGCTTTGAATCTTACGCTTCTCTTGATGAGGTTTTACTTCTCCTTGGATAGCTTGCGAGTGTCCTGTGTATTGACTGTACTGCGACTTTCATTGACCCCCTTCATAATTATGAAGCTAGCTTTCCTGCAGAGCAGTTTTCCCTACTAATGGCGGCTGGTCACTTACTGCAAACAGCGCGTTCAAGCGCACTTTTCTTGCCCTATGGCGTGGAAAAGGTTCACTGTGCTCCCTTGATATAAACCCGCATGATAGAAAACCCATGGCACGTTCCACTAGGGCCTCCTCTCCACTTAAATGATGACAGGGGCCGCCAGTAGTAGGGAAACTATGCAGCACAGGGAAGCGCACTTGCAATTATGAAAGGGGTCTATTGCACTGTCCATAATGATACTAGTCATATTATCGTACATTGCGTCAACGCTAACATTGGTTTCCTCAGTCAGAGTCGCGAATCTATTCTCTAGCGAAGCACTGAATGATGCTTTGAATCTTTCACGTCTCTTAATGAGGTTTTACGTCTCCTCGGATAGCTTGCCAGTGTCCTCTCTAATGACTGTACTCCCGACTTTCATTGCAATGAATAGTATCCTTGTGGAGTGATTGTAGTAATATTATCCTTGATTGCGTCAAGGCTAACGTCGGTTTCCTCGGTTAGAGTCGCCAATCAATTTTGAAGCGAAACACTGAATTCCTGTACTTTCCCTCTCAGCGCTAGCTCAATAATTGGCTTCTTGCGTATCAGTTTCTGCCGTTCATTTCTCAATCTAGGAGAATTCGAAACCTTGCCATTTATAGGCTACTACATCACATCTTGCCAACTACTTCTACGTCCTGTACAATGCCCGGGTGTGCACACAGAATGAGGTCTATTTTATTTTTAGTTTCGCCATTAGGATTCTTCCACGCTCACTTACGGTTAGCGCGTTTTGTGCAGAAGGTATTCAGGATCCGTAAATTATAACGTTCCGCGAACTCAACTTGTACCTCCCCTCTGGCATTTCTAGAGCCGACGCAATATTTCCCCACTGCATGGTTAGGATTAGGATTAGGATTAGGATGTTGTAGGCTGCCGGTCCACTGGTCGCAGCCTGCTTCTTGCATTGCTTGGCATTAAAGTCGCCCATCAGGTGAGTATACTGCTTCTTTAACTGACTAATTGCTAATTCTACATTCTACGTCTTCGTAGAAGCGTTCAACCAAATGATCATCACGGGAGGACGTATGCGCGTAGGCCTGCACCATTTTCATGCTGCACCTTTTATTAAACCTAATTACGATACTTGCAACCATTTCACTAATTCTAGAGTATTCCTCAATGTTGCCAGCTATACTTTAATGGATAGGGAATCCCAGCCCTAGTTATTTCAAATTAGCCACGATAGCATAGGACGTATCCGTTCTTCAGCAGTCTATAGGCCTCATCTGTCATCTGTCGATTATTATCCAGCTTTTCTCTTTATGTGGAGGAAAAACCTCCCTCATCTTGCTGGGATGCTTGCCCGCAATGCTTGGAGTACTACCGCGTTACTTTTACCGCGGCCATGTTCTGTGCAAATAAACGCATTATTTGTTGCAGAGTGTATCGCTGAGTACCACGAAGTAGTCACCCTGACTCTTGCCCAGGGGAGTCATGTATACCGTTGTGCTTAAAGGACAACGGAGTCAAATGATGATGATGATATATGGATTTTTATTGGCGCAAGGGCCATATTTGGCCAAAGAGCGCCATGAAAGATGTAGAAAACGTAACAATAATCCGTTATATATGACGGTACTTAAAGGTGTGAGCAATGGTGATGTTAAGTGGCTGTCTAGGGGCCTAAAATTCCACGCGCTCAAAGCGGGTAAAATATAGAATTATTAAAATTATGAAAATGACGTGAAATGTGCTTAGTGAAAATGAATGACAAGCCATCAGGTTGACAATATTGTGGGGACTTGATGTTGGCACGAACGCCTCTTCAGCACCCTTGTGCCCAAGGGTCATGAGGCATTTGCTTATCTCATTGTAGCCACCGCAGCAGCAGCCTCTTTCCAGAGGTCGTGGTACGGATTGCCTAGGTAAATAACGTGAAACCTACGAATATCTTTTAAAAACGCGTACAAAGACTCAGATTTGAAAATCGCTTCTTTGCCTATGAACATTTCAGGATGCAGTGGAATTTGTTTTCGGTAAGCTAGTGGGAACTGCTTTTTCCTAATAGGGTCTAACGCACTATTGGATGAGAATGTGAAGGACTGTGAGTGGTTTTCACATAAAGGTGGATCGCCATCAGACAAAAGGTATGCATCTGTGGTATGTGTGTGTCCTATTCGTAGTCTCGTAAGTGTTACTTGTGTGTGGCGTGACATCGATACTGGTGGCCAATTACCGAGATACGGCTTGATAACGTGCTGTTTATTCTGTGTGTGCCTATCCCACCAGCTCTGCCAAAAGGCCCGGAGCTTTCTTTAAGGTAGGGTTTTAGGTCTAGTACAGGTATAGCTATGTTTGTATTGGGAATGCTTTCGCGGACGGATTCAGCTAGCTGGTCCGCCAGCACGTTGCCTTGGATCTCGCAATGTCCTGGCACCCAGCACACTACAACATGCTGTTTGAGTGTGTATATTGTGCATAAAAGTGAGTAGAGAGTAACAAGGACAGGATTTTTGTGCTTTTTTAGACTTTTCTGAGTTTTTACCACGCTCAGGGAATCAGTATATATTACTGCCTTTTGTAGTTTTAATTGTTTAATGTGTTGAATGGCCTCAAGTATGGCATCAGCTTCTGCAGTGAAGATGCTTGTACTCGGGTGTAAAACGCCGGCATTTGAAAAGGATGGACCAACTGCTGCGTAGGACACAGATGTGGTAGATTTCGAGGCATCTGTAAAGAATTCTGGACAAGTGTATTTGTGTTGCAGTTCGAGGATGTGCGTACGGATATATGCAGTAGATGCGTGGTTACTGTCCGCCGCGGTGGAGCAGTGGTTAAGGTGCTCGGCTGCTGACCCGAAGATCGCGGGTTCGATCCCGGCTGCGGCGGTCGCATTTCGGTGGAGGCGAAATGGTTGAGGCCCGTGTACTGTGCGATGTCAGTGCACGTTAAACAACACCAGATTGTCGAAATTTCCGGAGCCCTCCACTACGGCGTCTCTCATAATCATATCGTTGTTTTGGGACGTTAAACCCCAGATATTATTATTAGGTGCGTGCTTAGTAACTTCTACGAGAGATAGATCACAATCTTAAAGCTTGCACTGCCACGGCGGGAGAAGGGTAGCGGTAGCCATTAGACAGTGTTCAAGAAGCGGCACACAGGTTTGCTCAGCTAGGCCCCTCACGCGAAGTGAGTAGCTCTGTCTTACCTAGGGACGGTGGTCAAATAGGACAGCACTGGACAGATCATTGATTGCGGAGTGTGTGGGGTGTCCCTTGTCTGCGTGCACTTTCAGATCATATAAAAAACGTTATGTAAGACCTCTGCAGCTGGAGCAGTCACTCGTTTGACTCAACGTAGAGGCTTTCTACAGGGCTCGCTCGAAAGGCACCTGTAGAGAGGCGAATGCACAGATGATGGACAGGATCAAGAATCTTCAATGCACTCACTGTGGTAGACTGGTAGACAATGGCCCTATAATCTAGGTGTGTACGTACAGTGAAATCTCGGTGAAACGATCACAGCTCATACGAATTTCGGGGTGATATGAATTTTTCTTTGGTCCGGACAAGGCGCATTGGCCTGCAATGTAATGGAGAACGGTTGTTGCGAACCGAACGTTTGATACGAACGTACGCTACCGCCCAAGTACAAAGAGGCCCTGTCGGCGCTGTCGCGGAAGACGCGCCAAGTACGTGCGAACGCGGGAACGCAAGCGCGGGAATGCGCGCCGCGCCGCAAAATTGTCCAGAATCGCCGTGTCAACATGCGTGATTGTTGATGTCGCACTTGTGCGGACATGGCTGTAAATCACCCAAAAACATCCCCAACACCACCGCGATAACAAAATCATAACATAGAACCGTGGCTCTCAAATGTTGAGGCGCTTCTTCTGTTAATTTCGCCGTTAATCTGGTGCAGGGTTGCCGTTGGTGGCAACTTTGCGCCAAATTGGCTACTTTTGGACCCCGTTGGCGACGAAAATATCCAGTTGGCGCCATGGCTCTTTGTTAAACTTGTGGTTTTATGGTTTTATTTATTCATCAATAGTAAAGACTCTGTTGATAATACCGCTTCTGTTCCATTTGGCTAGAAATATGGCGATAATACCAAATGACATGGCTACTTTGGATACGTTTGGCGTGAGTTCTGGCGCCTTTTCATGTCCACCCAACGGCAACCCTGATCTTGTGTCATGCGAAAAAGCACACTAAAATTTGGAATGGGCTACTGCTGTCGCGGGTCCCAACGCACCCAGCCGTATATTTACGAGTGCTAGTATGATTGCCTAAACCTCAAAACTTAACTGACGGTCATTCAGAGTTCTTCCCGGCTTTGCTGCGGTCCTGAAAAACAGTAAATGAAAATGTACGCCATCTTTCTTTTGTCGCAGGACAATATTCCATGATTTCTGGTGATACGAATTTCGGATGATACGAATATTTTGGTGGTCCCGTGAGATTCGTATCACCGAGGTTTCACTGTATAAGACTTTTTTAGATGTTTAGGTGACATTTTCTGTCACTGCCCCATGTTGTACGTGACAGGACCTTTAAGACATTTAATATTTTCATACACTTGTTTTGGAGATGTTTGATGTGTGATACAAACGTTAACTTTCTGTCCAAGATTAAGCCTAAAAATGTATGCTCCGTTTTTACAGATAGACGTTGGCCTGTAGGTCTATGTCGGGATCGGGGTGCAAGCCGCTATTTCTCGAGAAAAGGACACATGTACTTTTTTGAGGATTAAGGCTGAAACCATTATCGTCAGCCCATTTTGCCACCTTGTTTAGAGTAAGCTGAACATGTCGCTCACACGTCGCCACGTTGCACGATTTAAATCCTATTTGTACATCATCTACATACGTGCAATAAAACATATTGCGTGGGATATACAGGCGCAGCGAATTCATCTTAACAATAAAAAGTGTATAGCTGAGGACACCACCTTGCGGTACTCCTGTTTCCTGAACAAATGTTCGCGACATCACATTTTCCACTCAGACACGGAATGTGCGATCTGACAAGTAACTCTGTATTATGTCAAGCATCCTACCTCGTCCACCTGGATGGTACAGATCTCTCAGTATTCCAAACCTCCAAGTTGTGTCGTAAGCTGTTTTCTGTCGAGGAACACAAAGAGAAAAAATTGTTTGTGTATAAAAGCTTCGCCGGATTTGTGTCTCAATGCGGACGAGATGATCAGTGGCGGATCGACCCTCTCGAAAACCGCACTGGTGTGGGTCAAGCAACTCGTTTGATTCAAGGAAATGTATTAGTCGGCGGTTTATCATTTTTTCAAAAAGTGCGCTGTATCAATATGCACGTAAACTAAACAAGTTTCATCAATATAGATCAATAAGAAAAATAAACGCATTATTTGTTGAAGAGTGTCTCACTGAGTACCACAAAGTAGTCACACTGACACTTGCCAGGGGAGTCATGTAAACCATTGTGCTTAAGGACAACGGAGTCAAAGGAACGCCCGCGTGGGGCCAGCGCTATCACTTGATGGGGTCACCTTGACTACCACGGGGTACTAGCGGGACACCACGGGGTAGTCGTGTGGACTCTAGCTCTAGGGAGTCATACTCGAGATTAATGGATACTCGAGATAAATAGAGAATGATCGATTTATTCTCTCTGCCTGTGAAGAAGAGAGTCGTTGACCTGACGAACGAAGGGAGTCGTTTGACAACCCAAAAAAGGTTCTCATATGTGTAGCAATGCGACTACCACCAGAAGTAGTAATTTCACACATCCATTTCTTAAGAGTGTGGGCTGTGAATTGGTGTTTTTTTTTTCTATAGTCAGATAGATTTCTATAGTAAGATAAGGGGCAGCGATGGCGTAGTGGTTAGAGCATCAGCCTCGCATGCAAGAGGTCCGTGGTTCGAATCCCGGTGCCGGACAATTCCCAACCGGATTTTAAAAAAATCCGCGTGATGATGGAATTGTGTAAAAAGGCCAGGGGTGCAACCTCACTGGCGACCACAGCTAGCAATGCACTCCCTCACCAGAGCAGGATTGGCCACCCTGGTGCAGTACTTGGCCACTACCTCCCACATGAATACACTAATTAACCCTCGGCCCTCAGTCCCCAGCGGCTGCGAAGCAACTGACCAAGGCGGCGGTCAGACCTGCGACGCAGCGGAGGGTGCTAAGAATCTCTGGGTCCGGACAGGCCGCCATTGGAATCTGAACTTGGCTACGTTTAACGACAGAAGTTTATCTAGCAAGGCGAGTCTAGCTGTATTATTCGAGGAATTAGAGGGTGTGAAATGAGATGTATAGGGCTCAGTGAGGTTAGGAGGACACATGAGGCTTATACAGTGCTGAAGAACGGACACGTCCTATGCTATCGTGACTTAGCTGACAGAAGAGAACTAGGGGTGGGGTTCCTTATTCATAAAAATATAGCTGGTAACATAGAGGAATACTATAGCATTAATGAGAGGGTGGCATGTATCGTAATTATGTTTAATAGGAGGCACAAGATGAAGATGGTACAGGCCTAAGCGCTTACATCAAGCCATGATGATCAACTGGTTGAACGATTCTACGAAGACGTAGAATCAGCAATGAGTAAGGTAAAAACACAGTATACTGTACTGATGGGCGACTTTAATGCAAAGGTAGGCAAGAAGGAGGCTTGAGATCATGCAAGTTGGGGAATATGGCATCGGCTCTAGAAACGCCAGAGGGGAGTTACTAGTAGAATTCGCAGAACGTAATAATTTACGAATCTTGCATACCTTCTACAGAAAACGGGCTACTCGTAAGTGGACGTGGAGGAGTCCTAATGGCGAAAATAAAAATGAAATAGACTTCATAATGTGTGCCCACCCGGGCATTGTACAGGATGTGGAAGTAGTTAACAAGATCCGATGCAGTGACCACAGAATGGTAAGATCTAGAATTCACCTAGACTTGAGGAAGGAACGGCAGAAAGTGATACGCAAGAAGCCGATTAATGAACTAGCTCTGAGAGGGAAAGTACAGGAATTGAGAGTTTCACTTTACAATAGGTACGCGGCTTTAACCGAGGAAACCGACCTTAGCGTTGACGCAATGAATGATAATGTGACTAGTATCATTAAGGAGTGTGCAGTGGAAGTCGGGGGGTACACTCGTTAGACACGGACACTGGTAAGCTATCCCAAGAGACGAAAAACCTCATCAAGAAACGTCAAACCATGAAAGCCTCAAATGCAACAGAAAAAATAGAGCTGGCGGAGCTTTCAAGTTCAATCAATAGGCGTAAAGTAGCCGACATAAGAAAGTATAATATGGAGAAAATTGAGCATGCTCTAAGGAACGGAATAAGCCTCAAAGCTATGAAGACAAAACTGTGCATAGGCAAAAATCGGATGTATGCATTAAGGGACAAGGAAGGCAAGGTCACAACCAATATGGATAGAATAGTTGAGGTAGCGGAAGAGTTCTACAGAGATCTGTACAGCAGCCGAGACAGTCAGGATGATAATGTAAGAAGCAATAATAGCCCAGAGGAATCTGACATCCCACCAGTATTGACAGGAGAAGTAAAGAAAGCCCTAAAGGGAATGCAAAGAGGCAAAGCCGCTGGTGAGGATCAGGTAACATCAGACCTGTTGAAAGAGGGTGGAGAGATTATGTTAGAAAAACTTGCCACCCTGTATACGAAGTGTCTCTCGACAGGGAGGATACCAGATTCTTGGAAGAATGCCAACATCATCTTGATCCATAAGAAAGGGGACGTCAAGGACCTGAAAAATTACAGGCCCATCAGCTTACTGTCGGTTGTCTACAAGCTATTTACAAAAGTAATTGCTAACAGAATTAATACGGCATTAGAGTTCAATCAACCAAAGGACCAGGCAGGATTTCGTACAGGCTTCTCATCAACAGACCATATTCATACTATCAATCAGGTGATAGAGAAATGCGCGGAATACAACCAACCCCTATACATAGCCTTCATACATTACGAGAAGGCATTTGATTCGGTGGAGACATCAGCAGTCATGCAGGCACTGCGGAATCAGGGCCTCGACGAAGCCTATATTAACATAATGGAAGAAATCTACAGCGGATCCACAGCCACTATAGTCATCCATAAAGAAAGCGACAGAATCCCAATAAAGAAGGGTGTATGGCAGGGAGACACGATCTCTACAGTGCTATTCACCGCGTGTTTACAGGAGGTTTTCAGGGCCCCAGATTGGAAAGAGTTAGGGATAAGAGTTAATGGAAAGTATCTCAGTAACCTGCGATTCGCTGATGACATTGCATTGATGAGTAACGCCGGAGACGAATTACAGCTTATGACTTACTGAACTGGATACGGAAAGTAGAAGAGTAGGTCTGAAAGTTAATATGCATAAAACTAAAGTAATGTGGAACAATCTTGGCAGAGAACAGCGCTTTGCGATAGGTGGCGAGACACTGGAAGTTGAAAGGAGTACGTCTACTTAGGACAGGTAGTAACCGCGGAGCCGAACCATAAGAGTGAAATAACTAGAAGAATAAGGATGGGATGGGGCTCATTCGGCAAACATTATCAAATCATGAATGCCAGTCTACCACTATCCCTCAAGAGGAAGGTATATAACAGCTGCATCTTACCGGTACAAACCTACGAAGCAGAAACCTGGAGACTTACAAAGAGGTTTCAACTACAACTGAGGACGACGCAGCGAGCGATGGAGAGGAAAATGATAGGTGTAACCTTAGGAGACAGGAAGAGAGCAGAGTGGGTCAGGGAACAAACGGGGGTTAAGGATATCATAGTTGAAATCAAGAAGAAGAAATGGATATGGGCCGGGCACGTAGCACGTCGGCAGGATAACCGCTGGTCATTAAGGGTAACTGACTGGATTCCAAGAGATGGCAAATGCGTGATGGGGAGACAGAAAATTAGGTGGGTAGATGAGATTAAGAAGTTCGCAGGTATAACGTGGCAGCAGAAAGCACAGGACCGGGTTGATTGGCGAAACATGGGAGAGGCCTTTGCCCTGCAGTAGGCGTAGACAGGCTGATGATGATGATGAAGATAGATTTAATGGAAGCAGACAGTAAGGGCGTTAGGCTGGTCCTAACCTTACGGGTCTGAACATGTACATCATGTAACACGTAAACTTGGAGTGGTAGTACGGATAGAAGTGACACACAGACAGTTTTTAGTCGAGTCCTTGTGTGTGTCACTTCTATCCCTTGTCCACCGTCTTCTTGACTGGTTTTTGGCCAAAGTGGTAAAGGAGGACGTGAATCTATGAAGCCATTAAGGCTCATGCAAAAACTATTAGTTGGAGTTCATTGAAAGCTTGCATAATTATCAAAATAAAGTAGACGGCAACAGGTGCCTATTTTATTAAAGTTATATTTCTATCTTCAGAGTTTAGGCTACTGTACTTTATAAAGTACGCTGGGCTCTTGCCATGGCAATGGACAAGCTTTCTCGGTACAAGATTGACAAGCACGCTACGCTCCTGCCAAAGTAAAACCGATGATATCTTTGGCATATAAAAGCTGTCGAAGCTCTGACGCTTCTTTCAAAGCAAGACGGCGCACTTTTCACAGAACATTTTTTTTCTTTTATGACAGACAGTACAGCTGAACCGTCATTCAAGCTTTTTGTGCGAATATCCGCACGGATAGAGTATAGTAGCAGACCGAATGGGCGCTCGCTATCACTTGATAGTTGTTTTGCTCACAACAAGGCGCAGGTAGTGTCTTGCTATTATGCGGGTGAATGGCAGCAGTCAACGCAAAGTGAGTGTGCTAACCTCCAGTAGGTTGGCAGATCCTCTACGCGTTGAGTGAAGCAATGTTGACCAGTTCTGTAAATAGCGGCCTCCTCTCTTTTTCCGACGGATTAAATTTCTAGTTATGCGCAGTTAGATCGTGGAGGTGAATTCCTCCCATGTGATTGCAGTAGCCCTGGCAGCGTGCAGCGGAGTCGAGAACGACTGATTCGCTAGGAGCAATGCCTCGGGAAACCTGAACAGGGAAAGGAATACCGATGGCTGCATTGCTGTAGCATGTTTATGGACACTGAGGTATGGAAGACCTTGAGTAACGTAGTGTCTCAGTAACGGAATGCCTTAGGAAACATCAGCAGGGCAAGCATTGGCTCACTAAATGTTATGTCTGGATGTGTCGTCGGCCCAGAGACGGCCGGCGGCGGCGCCGATTCATGTGGTGCGAGATGCCAGGCTAAGTGGGACGAAGCTTCCGTCGGGGTGCTTGCTTGAAAGGGGGCCTCCCTTGGCAAATTACCTGAACGACGTAGCTGATTAAGGTGGCGGCGAGTGGCCTTTCCCCCTATGTCGACGAGCCATGACCGCAAACCTATGCGTTTAAGTGCCGTCGCTTCAACCCAGCCGGGTCTTCTGTTGAACTGGCGTGCGTATATGCGTTGTGCCATTTCAATTCTCCTGCAACGTGGGAGCTTTTCTTCCCCCTGAGGGGTTTCCGCTGAGGGCTCCGGGACAATTGCTGTCAGCTGGGTTCTCATTTCTCGTCCGAACATCAATCTTCCTGGCGTTTGCCCTGTGGTGTTTTGAACAGTGTTGTGCTGCCTGAAGAGAAATCGCGCGATGCGGCGTTGCATTGTCCCAGTCTGATCTTTAGTAAGGGCGCGTTTAAGTTCTGCCACGTAGCGCTCGGCTTGTCCGTTCGTCGCTGGGTGGTAAGGGGCTGATGTCACAGAAGAGACGCCGTTGTCGCTGTAAAACTTGAGAATCTCCGTGGACACAAACGGAGTGCCGTTGTCCGAGACTACCTTGCGTGGTAGGCCGAACGTTGCAAACAACGACCGGAGGGTGTCGATAACTGCTGCCGATGTTGTTGTAGTCATTTGCTTTACCTCAAGCCACTTGGTGTATGCGTCTACAACCACCAGGAATGAACACCCTTCGATAGGTCCAGCAAAATCAATGTGCAGGGTGTGCCAAGGCGTGTCTGGTCTTTCCCATTCAGGAATAGGGGCTCTTGGTGGGGCTCTGTGGTTGCATTGACAAGGCTGGCAATCTTGCACTGTTGATTCTATGTCATGGTCGATACCAGGCCACCACATATAACTTCTGGCACACTTCTTCATGGCAACAATGCCTCGATGACCTGCGTGGACAAGCGACATGGCTTGTCCGCGAAGTGGACAAGCGCATGTCGCGTGGACAAGCGCATGGCTTGTCCGGAATCACAACTCTTGATCCCAAAGTGATGCAGCCGCGATGAGTGCTTAACTCCGTAGCTCGCTTGCGGTAAGCGTTGAAGTGTTCACCCTTTAGCTTCTGCACCTTGCCTTCTTGTATAGCTGCGTAGACTTCCTTCAAGACAGCGCACTCCTGCGTTGATGCTGCTACCGTGTCAGCCGTTAGCGGAGGGTTCGGCAGCGCCTCGAACATGAGTATGTCACCTGGCGGGGGTGGTTCCGTCGATTGCGGTGTCCAGCGGCAGGCGGCTTAGTGCGTCAGCGTTCTGGTGTTTCTTACCAGTGCGATGTACGACTTTGTAATCGTACGCCGACATCTTGATGCACCATCGTGTCATTCGCGGCGACAATGTCTGTGGCATTGGCTTCTGGGGACCCATGATACCCAATAAGGGCCGATGATCTGTAATGAATGTCACTCTTCTGCCGGTAATGTACTGGCGGAAGTGGTCTGCTGCGTAGACGATGGCAAGTCCCTCTTTATCTAGCTGGGGATAATTCCTCTCTGCCTGCGATAGGGTGCGCGATGCGAAAGCAATCGGGGCTTCCCGTCCCTGGTCGTCAGCTTGGGAGAGGACTGCTCCCACTCTGTACGGTGATGCGTCGCAGGCTAGCAGTAGGGGTCTCCTTTCGTCGTAGTGTCGCAGAACAGTAGACTTCCGAAGTAGTTCTTTAAGGGCAAGAAATGCTTTTTGGTGGCGTGGCGACCAATTCCATGGGACCTCTTTCTGGAGTAGCTGGTACAGATCGTTGGCCACTGTAGCTCGATCTTCTAAGAACCGGTCGTAGAACGTTAATAGCCCTAAGAACGACTGGAGCTCTTGCTTGTTAGTAGGCGCTCGTGCTTCGGTGATTGCTCGCACTTTGTCTTCAGTAGGATGAATACCGTGCGCGTCAATTTGATGTCCAAGAAACTTCACTTCAGGCACCGCAAACACACATTTTTCCTTCCTGATGCGCAAGTTAGCATTTGATAGCCTTTCAAGGATGAGCTCCAAACGCTCCGCGCGCTCTTCACTAGAGGCGCCACCGACAATAACATCGTCCAAGTAGACGCAAACTCCCGGGATCCCGTTAAGTGTAGACTCCATAAATTTCTGGAAGATTGCTGGTGCTGCAGCTATGCCGAATGGTAGCCTTTTGACTTTGTAGAGACCCTTAATGGTGTTTATCGTGAGCAGTGCAGACGTTGGTTCGCTCACATTCAGTTGCTGGTAGGCTTGTGTCAAGTCCAAGGTGCTGAAGATCTTTCCACCACGAAGCGTGCTGAAAACCTCTTCCGGGGTCGGTAGTGGGTAGGAAGATGCTTTTGTCGCCAGGTTGACAGTGCTCCGGTAGTCTCCGCAGAGGCGTAGGGTACCATTCTTCTTTCGGACGACAACGAGTGGTGTAGCCCATTCTGAATGTTGCGTCGGTTCGATGATTCCTTGTTGCTGCAGTCGGTCAAGCTCATTCTCGACTGACGTTCGTAGGGCAAAAGGTACCGACCTAGCTTTCAAAAATTTAGGCGTCGCATCCTCCTGTAGTTCCAGTGTGACTGGAGGTCCGTTGTTTCCTGGTATTTCTTCGGAGAAAACCGCTTGGTACTTCTCTTGAAGCTGCTCCACTGACAGATAGCTGGGTGTGTGGTGAACTCCGCCAATGACCACTCCAAGAGAGGTGAACCAATTTCGTCCCAACAGGCTTGATCCAGAGCCGTGGACGACAAGCAGTGGTAGCTGATGTGTCTGACCGTTGTAGTACACGTCTACGTTGGCACAGCCCAGTAGTGGAAGGGAATGTCCGGACCACGTTCTCAGCTGCGTGTCGTCTTTCTGGAGAGCTGGCGCGTTCTCATGCCAAGTGGCGCGAAAGGTGTCCTCGCTGATGAGCGTACACGCTGCTCCGGAATCTACCTCGAACCTGATGGGGCGTTGGTGTACCATGATTTCTGTGGTAATCTTTGGTCTCGTGCCGAGGTTCACAACGGCGTTTAGATCATACAGTGCCGATGACGTCCATGGTGTGCTCGTGTTAACTGGCATCTGGCCCTCTTGTGCCTCGACATTGTTGTTCCGTTGCACTGAATTCTTCGGCCGGAGCTGTTTGCGCTTGGTGATGCATGCCTTTTCAATGTGTCCCAGTTTTTGGCAAAAGTTGCAAGTAGCTGTTTTGAATCGGCATACCTGGGGATCGTGCATGTCGTCGCATCGCCAACAGCGCTGTGTCTTTTCCTTCCATTAGGCGTAGTCGTGGAATGGCCTGACTGCTGACTGGTGTGATGTACCGGTTCGACGTTCCGTCGAATATCCCTCTGCTGGTGGCCGGCGCTCTCTGCTCGCTGGGCGATGTCATATGCCTTGGAGAAGGTCAGACTCGTCTCCGCGAACAGGCGTTGTTGTAGACCTTCGTCGCGCAGTCCGCACACAAAACGGTCCCGCAACATAACGTAAAAGGGGAGCATAGTGGTGTTAGCAGGTGTGGCAGTCGATCCTCCCTCCTGCGCAGTAGCTGAAGTTGTCGAGGTCAACGTTCCGAAATTACAGTCAGCAGCGAGCTTTTTGAGAGCCGCTACGTATTCGCTCACTGTTTCGCTTTCCCGTTGGTCTCGCCGTTGGAAGCGGGCTCTGCTGTAGACCTCTGATGGTCTTGGGTCGTAGTGCTTCTGTAGCGCAGCTACGATGTCGTCGTAGTCTACGGTTGCTGGAGTACGTGGCTGAATCAGGGCACGGACTGTGTCGTATGTCTGCTCCCCACACAGCGTTAGCAGGTTGGCTCTCTTCATTGCTGCATCAGTGATGTTGTTAGCCTCGAAGTAAAATTGGAGGCGTCCAAACCACGATGACCATGATGAGCCGTTGAATTCGGGTAGCCGATTTTGGAGCCCGTGCGTAGCCATGACTTGTAGCTTGTCAAAAGCGTTGCGTAGCGCAGGTCCAAATCCACTTCCTCGTCGCCACTGTTATGTCCGGATGTGTCGTCGGCCCAGAGACGTACGCGCGGGGCGCGGTAGCCTCAAAAGCATAGACAGGCAGGAACGGTTAAAAACGTGTTTATTCCTACTTGGAGGCGGCAGCCGAACTGCCGGGGAAAAACGCGCGGTGACTCGTTTGTAACGAGCGGGGGAGAGGGAAGGAGTCGACAACCGGACGTCCGCAGGAACGGTGTACCGCTTCACTCAAGACGTTCGGGGGCTCGCTCGGGAACAAAGGTGCGCTTGGGACACAACACTAAAGAAAGGAAGACCTTGACTAGCAGCTATGGCATGCAGAGCAGTCGAGAGCTGCCAATTCGAGAGGAGCATTACCTTAGGACACCGTAGCAGGGAACACAGTGCCGATGGCAGCGTTGCTGTGATTCGTTGCTGCGCGCTCAAGATAAGAAGGCCTTGAGTAGCGCAACTAAAACTACGTTGAGCACTGGCGTGCGCCACCCATAGAAAAGTAGCAGCGAGGAGGAAATCTCACATCACAGAGAATGGAGATGGTGCAGCTTGAATCACTAACGTGCGGTCACTCCTTACGGCACGTCCTCGCAGCGATGGCATGCAGCGCAGTCACGAGAAGCCTATTCGTAAGGAGCATTGCCTTAGAAAATGTGAGCAGGTAAAGGAGTACCGATGTCAATGGTGCTGTGGCGCGTTGTTGCGCACTGAATAAAGAAAGCCCTGCAGTAACACCACCACCAAGTTGAACACGTGCTTGTGCTCTGAAGAATCGAAGTCCTTGGGTAACGTAATGCTCGTTGTTGCGCACTCAAGGAAAGAAGACCTTGAGTAACGCCACTAAAAACGATTTGAAGACTGGCCTGAGCCACTCATAGAAACGTAATCCAAAATATATGCAAGGAGGGGAAGATGGAAGTTTGCGATGAGAAATTCGTAAAGAGGGGTTGGGTGTAGGAGCGGACGTTTCGACAAGTGGACTTCTCTTTTTTAAGGCTGCACGTGATTTCTTTGCAGTGGTGTTTGTATGAGAGGCCTACGTGGCGAATCCGGTGAGTCAGAAAGAAGGAGGTAATCCGCTAAAAATGAAAAAAAGAAGGTTGCACGTGCCGCTCAATAATTGTTGTCGGCAGATCGCACCATTTAACTATGGTAACTGGAATTCTTAGGAGAAGGACTTAACACTTATCGGTATCGCTTGTTCATATGTCATAACGAATGGACTTCCAGAACACCCTCTGAAGCTTATTTAATGGCTGCCTGGAGTATTTTAAACTTCTGAATATGGTATGAATCTACATATTTTCCCGTCTCTTTGGAAGCGGACTTTTAACTAAAGTATGTTAAGCTCGAACTCGTCGAAGTTGTGGCCGGCTACATTAAAATGCTGTGCAACTGCTTTCGGTAATTTCTTCGCCGTGTCCACGCGATGTTCATTTAATCTAACATTAACAGGCTGTGCTGTTTCGCCAATGCACCATTTGTGACAATATGAGCATTGGAAAATGTAGACATCATTTGAACTAGTGCAGGTAAAGCTGGATTTAATATGATGTACGTAATCATTTTCGGTACTTGTGACTATAACGTCATCTTGAAGGTGTTTGCAAGTCTTAGATCTTGGACTAGAACAAGGTGTTATGTGGGTAGTACTATCAGGTTTACTTTAGAAAGCACGAACATGTCCTTTAAACAAATCCTGCGGCGATAAACGACCTTTGGCACTTCGAGAAACTAATTTCTATATTACTCGTTGCGAGTTAATATTGAATAATACTCGCGGATGATAATATTTATGTATGGACGCGCATTTGAGTATTTGGTTATAAATGCTAGCGGCTGGTTGGGCTGTGCTACGGGGGCTCTTTTAGCTAGTGTTGGTTTTCTAGGTAAGTTACGTGTTTCGTTGTAGACCTTGTTAAGGTCGTCGTGCGGGTAATTTCATTTTGAATTCATGATTCATTTACGCTGCCTATGTGGTGAACATTGTCGCCATCGTCACTGAAGATTTTTTTATACGCTTCGCCTTTCCGACAAATATACCTTGTATGCAGTGTCGTGGGTGGTGACTAATTGTAATATGGGTATTGCTGGTTGTCTGTCGGGTTTTCTGTAGAGCGCGGTCCTTAATTTACCTCTTTTATTACATACCGTCGTTTCTAGGAAATTAACTTCAGTGGAAGAACGGTGCGTAGTGAATTTTAATACTTTAGTGGAATTTGTTACAGTGGTCAATGAATGTGTTTAGTGCTGCTATGCGATGTCCCTAAATAATAAACTTGTTGCTTATGTAGCGGAGATAGGTAGAAGGCTTTACTGGAGATGATTATTGAACTCTGATTCACAGTGTGCCTCTAAAATATCGTATGTTGGCGAAAAGGGTTTCCATATTAGAGCCGAAAATTTATAGGTAGTAAGATAAATCAATTTGAAGTAACGAGACCTAAACTACAGCATTAGGCTCCTGCTTGGTTTCTATGAGTGAATTTAACACTGCTTCAATTCCTTCAGTTATACCTATATTTTATGCAAAGAGCATACATCTAACGTCACCAGAATGCCCTGATTCGCAAATATTTCTGTTTCATTATTAGAATCTATTGTTCGAACGATATGTGGGGCATTCTGCAGAAATGACGGTAGGGTGGATGATGTACTAGAAAAACGATGATTTAGAAATTTATAGAGACTCAGTAGGTGTATTGTTGTTGGATAATATAGGTCTGCCTGGAATTTTCGCTGTAAGTAATTCGTCTATGGAACTCAGTTATATCTTTGTGGAGCTCGTACTCGTTCTCGTTGTGGAGCTCGTACTCGTTCACGATTTTGTTTGTGGGGCAAAATGTAAGGCCGCGTTTGAGCACATTTATATCGACTGCACTGAGGCTTTCTGATATGTCTACCACTTGGCTACAGCGTGGGTAGTGTTGGACTGAGGTTGCGGCGGTATCTGTTGTGTTCATCGAATAATTCAGGGCTGAGTTTTCATTTATCAACAATTTCTGGTTTCTGTGTTCCACAAATTTGGCTAATTCATCACTTTGGTCTACAGACAGTTGAATGCTGTTAATTTGGTCGCACATTAGAGAAAGTTGATTTCCGCAATGTTGCGGTTGCCTCTCTTATTCTTAGTGTTCGTAAGTCACTTGTGTTTGAGTCGGACAGACCTCCGAGGCACAACGTTTTCAGGTGGTGTTTCCTTACTGCTCTTAGTGTTGGTTGTGAGGTCTGACCCGATGTTTGTTTCCGTATCTGTTTGTTTGCTGGCGGTGTCTGTTCTAATTTATTCCCGATTGTGAACTTGATATTCCTGCAAATAACTGTGACACCAGAAATGTTAGGGTGTAGTCCGTCCCAGGCGAGCAGAGTCTCAGGGTCCTGGTTAATTTCCGCGTGGTGGATGTGACATAAACGCTTTTGTTACCGTGTTCAATGACCAAAATAAACTCGTCAACCTTACGTAATCCTCGTGCATGAGGTAGGTGTGTGCGTGTTTCTGCAGTCACTGATCTGTGTTCGTTCGCGGTCCTAGGAAGAACTGTTGTAAGGGTGAGTTTTGTGTTTGACTGCTGTTTTGAAAATAGTTTCCCAGTAACCAGAATGTTCAGGGCTTCTACTCCGAGGTCGCTGTTGTTGCATGTACAGTCTTTAGTGCCACCGTGAATTATGAAGTGTGTTATGTACCATGGTGCTGCGGCAATAAAATCTAGAATGTCATGTGTCGTGCGCCGCTGTTAAACATACTAATGTATGGTGCATGTTTCCCTCGGGGAAAGTGGTGTTCTATGTGCTTGTATTGGCTGTCACCAAGTAAAGCAATGTGTGCTAAGGAAAGTAAAGGACACTGACTTATGTTTCGTCATCTTCCGTTAAAAGAAGTCCAAAGTTAAAGCAAGAAGGGGAATATGGAAGCGTGCGATTTGAAATTCGCAAACAGTGGGTGGGTGCTGGAGCCGTCGTTTTGACAAGCTGACTGGTCTTTTTCAAGCCTGCAACTGATTTCCTTAGCACTGGTGTGTGCATGCTTCGTATCCTCTCCTCCAATCCAAACTAAGGAGGAGAGAGCAACTGCGACAAGGGGGGGGAAGGGGTAGGACGGGGGGAAATGAGAGGTTGCCGTGGCGAACTGGGTGAGTCAGCAGGAAGAAGATAATGCGCACAACAAAAAGAAAGAGAAGTACGGGCCGGCAATGGGGGGGGGGGGGGGGGGGTGGACTTGTCGTTGACTAATAGCTGTCGGAAGAAATCACCTAGTTAAGAATACTAAGTTTGAAATTCCTAGAAGAAGGAGTTAACACTTCTTGGTTTGCGCTGGGTATGTACCATAACACATAGACTCAAGACGGCCTTTTGAAACGTTTATACCACCTGGCTGCAGTGTATTAAACTTGTGTATAAGGTATGAGCCTGTATATATTTATCTTTTATGCATAGGTTATCTTATCGTCCACCTTTCTTTCTTCACATTTATATTCCATTTGCTACTAATAATATTCCCTATACTTTCATTGGCATTATTGTATGTAATAGCGCATTATTATTGTCTAACAAAGAAAAACGAGGCCTTAAAATTTCCACTTCTAGGTCAGAACCATGTATTTCATACATTGTTTTGATCTTTATACTCAATATTTGTTTAAATTATATGTTTGAGAGCTCTTGCGTCAGGCATATTAGATTTTCTCAAAAGCGCCTTTTACAGATGTAGCTTAGACGCACTTGCCTCTCAAAACTTAAACAAAGCCTGCTTACAAGATACAATAGCGGTGACTAAACCTTCCTATGACCCATCCTACTGCTTACGACGAGAGAAAAGGTAAAATGTTGATTGGAATAGCATTTATCAGCCCATAACGACTCTATGGATGAAATAAATCTTAAACATATAGCAAACACAGATAATTTTTGATCGACAATTCTGTTGATGAAGCGACACCCCAATTATCACCATAGCTGTAGTGTTTCCAAATTGGGCCACTGATTCCTGTTCCGTTCACTGACTCCAACCTATTCTCCAATTCGCACCCCCAACTTTTCAGTCGTGTCGCCTTGTAAAACGATCCACAACAACAAAAGAGCAAAAAAGAAAAGCTTGCGTTCGCTGTATGAGCTCCTTGTAATAGGAGGCAATAGAGGCGAATTAAGAGCAATCTGAAAAAAACACAATGGTATCTATCTATCTATCTATCTATCTATCTATCTATCTATCTATCTATCTATCTATCTATCTATCTATCTATCTATCTATCTATCTATCTATCTATCTATCTATCTATCTATCTATCTATCTATCTATCTATCTATCTATCTATCTATCTATCTATCTGCGTGTGCCGTAGCACTAGCATGCTCAGCTGCTTAAGTCGGTGACTGCCAATATTGCCATAGGAGAATAAAGTCGAAGTTTGTGTCAGTCCATGACTCTTAGGCAAAAACCATTCAAGAAGACGGTGGACAAGGGATAGAAGTGACACACACACACATTTGGTAGTCGAGTCGTTGTGTGCGTCCCATCTAACCCTTGTTCGCCGTCTTTTTTACTTGTTTTTGCCCAAGTGGCATTGGAGGACGTGAGTGTATTAAAGGGGATCTGCTACACTTTTGTGGTAGCCTTATTTAGCACCGTAACGCGTGTAGTAATGAATCCCGAGGCGAATGCAAGAAGAATTATATAAATTTATGCACGAAAAGTGAAGATATGAGTCCTCAAAATTGACGAGAAAAAACGTTCTCTTTCGCATTTCACTCTCCCACTGACGTCAGAGACTGTTTCCGATTACAGCACGCGTCTCATTAGGACATACCGGAAATGTCGCCTCGTGGTGGGCTTCCCCCAGTAACTCGCTAAAGCTCTTTTTAACGGCGTCGTTACCATGGTTACAGTGAACCACGTGCATCGGGTAGCAGATGCTCCCACTGTGTAAGACAGATAATCTTTAGGTGAGGAGGTTTTTCAGCTCGAATGCAAGACGCGTTCTACGGCAACGCCGGCGTCCACAGCATATCGCATTTTTGGCTCGCTGAGAACGTGCATGCCTTTCCACCTTTAGTTGCTGGCGTACCATAGCCGCGATGGCGGACTAAGTTTTGTGTTCGTTGTTCATTAAATGCACGATTTAGAAGCGGAAATTATTTCTTTGTAGAGAAAACCAAACAAAGGTTTTTTTATTGTTTTTAGCATTCACAGGTACGACCTAGCTACCACCATATGAATATTGCACGCTGCTTCTCGCGTCAAGGCAATTGACAACGAACGGTATGTGCAACAGCACCTGTCGACCTTCGGGTCACTGTCACATCGCATGACGTCA
This sequence comes from Rhipicephalus appendiculatus, assembly GCA_030522465.1. Classification (NCBI taxonomy): domain Eukaryota; kingdom Metazoa; phylum Arthropoda; class Arachnida; order Ixodida; family Ixodidae; genus Rhipicephalus; species Rhipicephalus appendiculatus. The sequence continues at coordinate 64,568 of JALIZH010017538.1, forward strand.
CTTCATAAAACGAAAATAGCCGATGTGTGTGTCGCCGCAGTCCAGATTGAAGGTAGTTTATCGCGTGAATTAAAATGAAAACAGCTTCGATTTGGGTGTTGCCACTCGCGCAGCCATATCGGCGCATTCCACAGCACTGGAAGAACCGATCAAAATACATGCTAAAATTTTGTCGCAGGGCCCCTTTGGGCACACGACTCACCGGTAGAGCACTGCATGGGCCGGCTTTTTACGGCCCGGGCCCGGCCCGGCCCGAAAGCGCCATGCTCAGGCCCGCCCGAGCCCGGCACGGTGTTTTTAAATACGGCCCGTACCCGGCCCGGGCCCGAAAGGTTTGGGCCCGGCCCGACCCGGCCCGGCCCGGCCCATTTCAAAAAGTTATTTTTTGAGCATAAACGAGGCGCTGTCCAATCTTCGCTTATAGTGAAGATACCAGCCACGCACAAGATAGCTCCTGGACAGTGTTGTGAGAACTTATGACAGTGTCACGATTTTCACTGGTACTGTGTTTACCATCGGTCAATTACGCCCGTAACACTTTTGCGAAAGAATTGCAGGGGGATATATGAGGAGGCACAGCTGGCTGTCCATGCACGCAGCGCTAACCATGCAATGTTATTATTGCATTTCAAAGAACGACTACAACATACAGCGCCCACATAAAGTGAAAAAACAGCGGACGTTTATAGTCGAGCTAACATTAATTGCTGACAAGCTCGGACTATTGAGTAAATAGAGCAGAACATATCCTACAAAATTGGTTTATTGCGCAGTGCAACGAGAGAGAGAAAAAAACGTGCTCTAACTACTCCTAGGTTCGCCAGGCTGGGTCACTTGTTCCGACTAAAGGAGGAAGAAAGTACACCTTTCTTGCATAACTTGTCACTCTCCTTAAACTCGCCGTGTCCGAAAACAAATCGTGACGCAGGGGAGTCCAATAGTAAGGTCATATTACGGTTACCTAAAAATCTGTAGCAGGGCCAATTGAATATTTTTCTTAATTTCCTTACATAAATTAAAACGAATAAATCCATCAGTCAATGAAACGAACTTTTATTTCTCCCAAATATATATAAGAGGATGGTGGAGAAAGAGCCGCATAAACTATAGCTTAACAAACCTGAAACATGCAGCTCGCGAGCAAGTCGCACTTACGAGAACACATACGAATGCCTAGGTGCGTGTGCGTGTAGGCGCGGGATGCCTTCTAGCGCGGCCTTAGTAGAATATTCTTGATCTTTAAAGGCCAACTCCGGCGATTTTTTTACCGTGTCAGGGTAATGGTGCTTTTATGTTCCTGAGACACTCTTGTCACGCGCCCGATAGCTGGAATGCTCAGCAAATTCGAAAATAATTTTTAATAAGCAAAAAGGCGCAATACCGAAACCGAAACCCAACCGATGGTACAGTCTACGTATGACGTAGTAGTTTGTTACGAACCCGAAGTCGTGGAAGGCATGCTGGTGCCGCCGGCGCGGAATATCACACGCTCCTCCACAGAGAACAGAATATCGCGCGCCAAACCAGCGCAGCGCCGGCAAAACACCGTCGCCTTGTGGCCAGCACAATATACGCTGTAGCGGCCAAAGTTAGGGAACCCATCGGTTGCGTCACTTCCGTCGACCGGCAAACCTACACGTCACACACGCAATGTTGCCAATAATTGTGGGGAGCCGGGTGGGCGTTCGCAGACAATCTTTAAAATTCATTTGCAAGCAAGCAGCGCATCTCTGAAGCTTGAAATTTGGCATAAATGACGGAAATATGCAAAGGAACGTACCCAGTGAAATTCATTGAGTTCCATTGACCTCGAAAAATCGCCGGAGTTGGCCTTTAACGAAGATACCCCGATTCCCCCCTCAAAGGTCCCGTACTTTGACTAACTCGATATAACGAAACAAATTTCGAGATCCGTCCCGATTTAACAAACCTTTTTTTTTTGGAAAATGACACAGAGAATTGATCAATCTTTGTCTATTTTTAGATACCGCCCCAAAAGTTATTGATTGCGAGCAAACGGCAACATCGCGGGACACCTTTGTCCAATTTAAACTGCGTGGCCATTGCTAACAAAACGCAAGCAAGCCAAGATCACCGACTTCTTTGCTGGGAAATAAATATGTTGTCACCTGTGGCCTTTATTGTTGAGGTAACAGAGAGAGAAGCAACTTTATTGAGAGAAGCAACTTTATTTTAAGCTAACAATTTTTGTTGCTTGATACACCCAGGAGGTGGCGGTCGTTTGCTAAGGCCGCTATTTCATTTTTCGCGCCTTTATGCTACGCAAATATGATGACATGGTAGCTTTCCGGATGCCGCTACACCATATAATCGAATGTACCGAATTAAGTAACCGCGAAATGCCGTCTTCGGTTTAACGAAGTTTTCGATTTAACGAAATAAATCGCGGCTCCCCTCAAATTAGTTAAATCGAGGTTTAACTGTATTTGTGTGTTGCAACAGCAAAGTCATTACAAAGCGCAAGATTAATACAAAAGCGCGCGTGGTAACGTACGGCACCTTAGCACTGCGTCTTACAAAAGAGGCGCTCGGTAAGACAGCTGGTAAAGAAAGCAAAAATGCAAAAAGAAAGAAAAAGTGTACAAGGTGCGAAACCAATACCCATTCACAGCAATTCAGTCGGACGTATTAAACCGAAATGAGGAAATTAGTGACCTGACGAAACAGGACGACATTCTGTCTACAAACTTAAAATGAGTGTCCTGGACTTTCGTTTCGCACTGTACATCCGTGATAGTAAAGCTTTGCGACTGTAGTAGAGCGAGGAAAGCTTAAAAACTGCGAACTTACCTCATTGTCAAATCCAGTTATACCATCGACTGATGAAGTAGCCCTAGCAACTCATGAGGCTATGAAATCAAGCCCAGTTGAAGAGCCGGTGGTGCCGATGAACAGTGTAATCGACGTCAATAACGCTCGGTGTCGGTGAGGTTTTCTTAATGTAACGAGCAGTTCATTTACATATTTGCAGAACTACACTCCGGCACCGTGACTCTGGTTATCCACTTGGCCCCTTTTCAAATGTCGAGCCAGAGAGAGAGTGAGTTGATATTTCTGCAGGAATCACGTGACTATCGTGAAGCGTGCGTGATTGGCTTCCAGTGATGAAGACGCTGCCGTGTGCGCCGTACAGTCGTCAGCAAGCTTAACACGAACGCTCAGCGGGGTGTCCTGAAACAGTTTGATTGACGCTAGCGCCGCGTAGCTTTGGGTTCTGTCGCCGAGATATGTTACCCATACATGCTGACATACTATCAAGCATACCGAGGTATCATCTCGGCAACAGCGCCAAGCGCATCGCGGCTGGCATCAGTCAAAGTAGTCCAGGTCACGCGTCGGAGCGTTCGTGTTAAGCTTGCTGACGACTGTACATATCACGCGTTCGGCGTTCGGCGCCGCTGCGGCGCCGTGGCTCGCCAACGGAGACGGGCGCCGTGGTAGCTCGGCGCCTACGCCTCCTCTCTCTGTGTATCCTCGGTCTTTTAAAATTCGTTGCGTTGGTTGCGTGTCTCGTAGTTTTGTGTTTCACCGAACATGCGTATCTTCGTAGTCGCATTGACCAGTCTACAGAGTCACGAAGGCGGAAGCAGGCGCGGCGGGCATGCGAGCGTAGCTGCATACTCGAAATGTTTCCCATGATACCGATTGGCACATCTTATATGCACTAATCTGGGCGGTGCACCGTTGCTTCACTCTTGCCGCGGTGCTGCTCAGCTATACCATTTCTTTTGCTACACGGTACCCAAGTACGTGTTTCACTCAATATAATGGCGGGAACATATATGAGACAATTTCCAGAAATTATATGTAACATACCGACGGAGGCAAAATGCGCGACGTCTTGTATTGCGCGATTTCAGTGCACGCTAATCCACTTCAGGTGGTCTAAATTACCCGGAGCCTTCCACTGCAGCGTCTCAGATAGCCTGAATAGGTTCGGGATGCTAAATGCCCAAAAACAACAAAGTCAAACAGCATTACGCGCCATTGCCGACAGTGTATGAGAGTCGGGCCTCATACGGGCCTGACCCAGACCCGGGCCTGGCTGGCCCGGCCCGGGCCCGATCTAACAATTACTTACCCTGGACCGACCCGGCCCGCGGGCCGGGCCGGGCCCGGGCTTTCGGGCCGGCCCGGGCCCGTGCAGTGCCCTACTCACCGGTGACTAGACAAATAACTTGACTTGTTTATTGCAATCTGAGTTTCGAGTTATGGAACTGAGATTCATGCTACATGCGGTACATTTGAACAAGCAAGAAACTCAGAAAATGAAGAAAGTAGTAAATGGAAAAAAATGACATGAGAATATTTTAAGCTTAGAAGCTCTATTAATGCATACCAGCACCACGCACTATTTGCGCAAGCATTTGCCACATTCAGTGGTAAATTACAGATGTACTGCAAAGAACTCAGTGTCGCAGGTATCGAAGCGGCAAATTCATTTCCTTGCGAATTCCTATACGTTGCTTATGTTTCGCGAATGCTATTAAACAGGCAAACATGTTTTGTTGTTTCAATTATATGTCTGGGATTGCTGGCACAGGGGTATAAATATATTCTCGAAAGAATCTGGATATAGGAATAGCTATAAGCGCATATGCTTTTGAAAGCTCATACAAAGCCTGTTTACAAGATGAAATCGTTTAACGGCCCCAGGCGGCTAAGTGGATGAAATATCTTTCCACAGCTCTATTGTTTCAAGAGGCGCATAGATACTCGAGTTTTATCCACTGCACACAGCGCATTCTCCAGCATAGCTCGCCCAGCTTTTCAATCGTGTGTCTTTAAAAGGGTTCTCGAAGAAAACAGGCACACAAAATATGAGCGTCTATACGGGCCTAATAGCGCCGAACCGATATTAAGATAAACAGTGTATACAAGTATATACAAACTTGTTGGCTTAAAGAACACGTGTGAGGCGCCAGAAAGTGCTTGCTATCACATTGTGCGTTGCCCGTTGAATGACAGTTTTGATTAAGCATTATAACTTTGGAGACGGCAATTTCTTGAAGACGTGAGCATAATATATCTGCAGCGTGTCTTCATCGTCAGTTGCCGCAAATGTAGAAAGTTGTTCGGTTGACTTCAGGAAACTCCAGCTCCAACGCCATAGCCCTAGCCTTGTTGAGGCTGCGTTGTGTCCTCGCTGCCTCAGATAATACATTGAAGCAATGAGCCACTGTCCCTGTAACGCGACAGTGCAATGCTGGTGCGAGGTTCATCATGTTCACTGGCACCACATAGAAAAACAAACACATGAAGTTGTGCCTCTGTCGCATCCTCTGGCAGCTGTGATGGCACCCATTCGAATTACCAATGCCAGCATTGAGAAAGTGAAACTCCACGGCTACTTTCGTTCGTAGCGGGGCTGAAAAGGGGCCAAAATGTTTTTGGCATTGTAATAGTGATTTTATGAATAGCATTGGCTGCAACTTCAATGCTAGGAGGTGGTGTGTTTACAGATTACGCCATTCATGGACTATGGCATAGAAAAAACAGCAATTTATGCCAATATATGCTTGAAAAGGATGATGTAATGGCGTAACGACGAGCCACGTGATCTGTCACTAGAGGAGAGAAGAATGCATAGCGAAGCACTATTTTAACAAATAACAATACTTCTCGACCGTTTTGCCTTTGCGTCTAAGTTCCAATTCAAAGTGGTGCGAAGCATTTTTGGGCAGTAACTTGTTACTTGCTGTTTCTAATTTGCATATTGAGGATAAAAATACGGTTTTGAATTTTGTGGCGACAGACGACTGCTTTGTTTTGGAAAGGCTTAAAAACTTTTTCGATACTTTTATTCTCCTACAAAATTGAAATACAGGTATAGATAGAGTAAGGGATTATTTGTCTCACGTGGTGACCGATTGCATTCAAATTTTATTCCAACAGTAACAAAAGACGATCGCTAAAGAAAATCATTTGGTAACAGATGAAGTTATCATGCCAGGAAGGAACTCAAAAGGATGTAATAATAATATTTCATGGGGTTTAACGTCCCAAAACCACGATATGATTATGATACGCCGTTGTGGAGGGCTACAGATTAAAAATACCTGACGTTTCAAGAATTGTGTCGAAAATCCTCAAAAAATCAGGGAAATGCTACATATGTTCGACGCATTCATAATTACTTTTTCTGTAGGCGCAGACATCTTAAGATGGTTAAGAACATCTTTTGAGACAGTAGTTATGAAACTTAGATTAATTAACTTTTTAATCAGTGGGGCTATGATGATGATGTATGGTGTTTAATGGCGTAAGGGCCATTTGGTGGCCAAAGAGCGCCAGGCAATGTGACAAGAGATGTGGGCAATGATTATGGTAAGTGGCTGTATAAAGGCCTTAAAATTCCGCGCCCTAAGGCGGGTAAAACATATAAGTATTAAAATTATGAGAGTGACGTGAAGTGTGTATATTGAGAATGAATGGCGAGTGGTCGTGATAATAATGCTATAATGGAGATATATGGCTTCAGAACGAGTGCCTCGTCAACGCCTTTGAGCCCAAGAGCCAGGAGGCACGTGCTTTGTTTGATGTTATCACCGCAGCAGCGACCTCTGTTGAGAGGTCGTGCTACGGATTGCTGGATATTTCACATGGAAACTACGCACGGCTTTTAAAATGCAAATAATGACTTATTTTTAAAAAGTGGTTCCCTACCGAAGAACATTGATGGGTGAAATGGTATGTGTTGTAGGTAGGGTAATGGAAAGTGTTGTTTTCTAAGGGTGTCTAATTATTTACACTGTATTAAAATGTGAAGCATGCTTAGTGCTTTCCCACATCTGTCAGACAAAGGTGGATCGCCAACAGACAAAAGGTATGAGTGTGTGCGGTGTGTGTGTCCTGTCCTCAGCCTTGTAAGTGTAACTTCTGTGCGTCGTGATTTCGATACTGGAAACCAATGACCAAGATGTGGCTTAATAACGTGGAGTTTATTTTCTGTCTCTGTATCCCACGTGCTCTGCCAATAAGCCCTGACCTTTCGTTTCAGGAGAGGTTTCAGGTCAAGTTCCGGGATAGCTATCGATGTATTGGCAGTGGTTGCGTTGACGGATGCAGCTAGCTGGTCTGCCAGCACGTTTCCTTGTATCTCGCGGTGTCCTGGCACCCAGCACACTACGATATCCTGTTTGAGTGAGTAGACTGTGCATAGGCGTGAGTAGAGAGAAAGAAGGACAGGGTTTTTGTGTTTTTTTCTGGGTTTTGAGGGCTTTTGCCGTGCTTAAGGAATCTGAGCATATTACTGAACTTTGAAGTTTTAATTGTTCAATGTGTTTGACGGCCGCAAATATCGCGTAGGCCTCTGCAGTGAATATGCTTATACTAGGATGCAGAGCGCCGGCATCCGAAAAGGATGGGCCGACCGCTGCGTAAGAGACAGAAGTATGAGACTTCGAGGCATCTGTAAAGAATTCCGGACAAGTGTATTTGTGTTGGAGTTCGAGGAAGTATATGCGGATATGGGCAATAGGTGCGTGTTTCGTCACTTCTACAAATAATACATCACACTCTATGACCTGTCATTGCCGCGGCGGGAGATTTGCGGCAGGAGTCATTAGACAGTGTTCAAGAAGTGGTACACCTATTTCCTCAGCGAGGCCCCTCACGCGATGTCAGTAGGGCTTTCGAAACGAAGGACGGTTATTAAACAGTAGAGAGCTGGACAAATTATTGATGGCGGAGTGTGAAGGGTGTTACTTGTGTGCGTTTGCTTTGAGATAGTATGCAAAAGACATGTAAGATCTCTAGGTCCAACCACCACTCATTCGAATGGACGTACAGGCTTTCGACGGGGCTAGTGCGAAAAACACCCGTAGAAAGACGAATACGCAAATGGTGACCGGGTCAAGCATCTTCAAAGCGCTTGGTGTCGCAGACTGGTAGATTATCCGTCCATATTCGAGGCGCGTGCGTTTAAGGCTTTTATACAGATTGATCAGGCATTTTTCGTCTCCCCCCCCCCCCCCCAAAGTGCGTGAAAGCACTTCGAGAATGTTCATTGTATTTCTTCACTTGTTTTTCATTTGCTTGATGTGTGATATAAAGGTTAGTTTAGAGTCCAAAATTAAGCCTAGAAATTCATGCTCCTCCTCTACAGGTAACCGCTTGCCATACAAGTCAATTTCGGGAGCTGGGTGGAGGCCTCTTTTTCTAGAAAATGGAACACAGGTGCTCCTTTGTGGACTTAACCTGAACCCATTTTCGTCTGCCCATCTGGACACGCTGCTGAGGCTCAACTGAACTTGTCGTTCAGAAATTCCAAGGTTACAAAAGCTGAATTCCATCTGTATATCATCGACATAAGATGAGTAAAATATAGTGAGTGCGATGGACTGGCGCAGAGAATTCATCTTGACAATAAAAAAGCGTGCAACTGAGCACCCCACCTTGGGACACTCCAGTCTCCTGCATGGATGGTCGTGATAACACATTGCCTACTCGAACACGGAATGTCTGACTGGACAAGTAACTTTCATTGTTGCTAACATCGTACCTCGTATACCTAAGTGTGAGAGTTCTCTCAGTATTCAAAACCGCGATGTTGTGTCGTATGCTTTTTCCATGTCAAGGAATACTGAGAGAAAAAACTGTTTATGCAATATAGGGACACGAGGTACGTTGCCTATAGACAGACGCGTGTAGGCGAGCCGCGGAATGCACGTCAGTACACGGTGAACGCTGGAGACAGAACATGATCTTTATTGCGCGCGTATTGCTGCCACGCGGTGCGGGCGCTGTAAGCGGAAGCACACTGAGCGCATCGCTCGGAGTTCGTGGCGCTGAAACCCGCTTACAGCGCCCGCAGCGCGTGGCGCAATACAAGCTCAATAAAGATCATGTGCTCTCTCCAGGGTTCACCGTGTCCTGACGTGCATTCCGCGGCTCGCCTACACGCGTCTGTCTATAGGCAACGTACATCGCGTCCCTATCGCTTGGTGACCCGGACGTGATGTACGTTGCCTATAGACAGACGCGTGTAGGCGAGCCGCGGAATGCACGTCAGTACACGGTGAACGCTGGAGACAGAACATGATCTTTATTGCACGCGTATTGCTGCCACACGGTGCGGGCGTTGTAAGCGGAAGCACACTGAGCGCATCGCTCGGAGTTCGTGGCGCTGAAACCCGCTTACCGCGCCCGCAGCGCGTGGCGCAATACACGCGCAATAAAGATCATGTGCTCTGTCCAGGGTTCACCGTGTCCTGACGTGCATTCCGCGGCTCGCCTACACGCGTCTGTCTATAGGCAACGTACATCGCGTCCCTATCGCTTGGTGACCCGGACATGATGTACGTTGCCTATAGACAGACGCGTGTAGGCGAGCCGCGGAATGCACGTCAGTACACGGTGAACGCTGGAGACAGAACATGATCTTTATTGCACGCGTATTGCTGCCACACGGTGCGGGCGCTGTAAGCGGAAGCACACTGAGCGCATCGCTCGGAGTTCGTGGCGCTGAAACCCGCTTACCGCGCCCGCAGCGCGTGGCGCAATACACGCGCAATAAAGATCATGTGCTCTCTCCAGGGTTCACCGTGTACTGACGTGCATTCCGCGGCTCGCCTACACGCGTCTGTCTATAGGCAACGTACATCGCGTCCCTATCGCTTGGTGACCCGGACGTGATGTACGTTGCCTATAGACAGACGCGTGTAGGCGAGCCGCGGAATGCACGTCAGTACACGGTGAACGCTGGAGACAGAACATGATCTTTATTGCGCGCGTATTGCTGCCACGCGGTGCGGGCGCTGTAAGCGGAAGCACACTGAGCGCATCGCTCGGAAGTTCGTGGCGCTGAAACCCGCTTACAGCGCCCGCAGCGCATGGCGCAATACACGCTCAATAAAGATCATGTGCTCTCTCCAGGGTTCACCGTGTACTGACGTGCATTCCGCGGCTCGCCTACACGCGCCTGTCTATAGGCAACGTACATCGCGTCCCTATCGCTTGGTGACCCGGACGTGATGTACGTTGCCTATAGACAGACGCGTGTAGGCGAGCCGCGGAATGCACGTCAGTACATGGTGAACGCTGGAGAGAGAACATGATCTTTAATGCGCGTGTATTGCGCCACGCACAATAAGCGGGAGCGCACTGAGCGCACCGCTCGGAGTTTGTGGCGCTGAAAGCGATAGTGAGGGTGTGCCACTACATGTAGAAATGCTTCCCGAATTTCAAAGTCAATGAGGATTAAGTGGTCGGTTGTGGATCAGCCTTCTCAAAATCCGCAGTGGTACGGATCTAATAGTTTGTTTGGTTCGAGAAAGTGTACTAATCGGCAGTTGATCATTTTTTCAAACACTTTGCATAGGCGACTTGTCAGGGCGATACGCCTATAATCAGTCACAGCCGATGGATATTTTCCCTGTTTCAGAAGAGGTATCACGATAGCCTCTTTCCAGGAGGTAGGGATGATACCGGAAAACCATATGACATTGTACACGGAAAGGAGTGTCTTGTTTTTCTTGGGAGAGGTGTTTTAACATTTCGTATACAATGCTATCATAGCCTGGGGCAGAATTCGTGCAACAGTTCAGTGCTGCCTGCAGCTCTGCCAAACGGAACGGTTCGTTGTATGCTTCACTTTGTAGATCTCCTTTCCAACCTCTCTCGTTCGACCCTCGTTTTGTATCTTTGGAAGATCCCGGAATAGTGTGTAGAACTAGAACACGAATTCGAAGTGTGCTCCCAGAGAGTTAGCTTAGTCTTCCAGGCTTTCCCCCCTGGGTTGTCAACTAGGGGTGATGATGATGATGATGATGATGATGATGATATATGGCGTTTATTGGTGCAAGGGCCATGTGGTGGCCAAATAGCGCCAGTACATGAGACACAAGATGTGAGCAATGGGTATGGTGACTGCCTGTATAGGGGCCTAAAATTCCTCGCGCTAAAGGCGGGCAAAACATATAGGTATCAAAATCATGAGAGTGACGTGAAGTGTGTACAGTGAAAATGAGTTGCAAATAGTTCTGATGACAAAGCTATGGAGAATGATAGAGCACGAATGTCTCTTCAGCACCCTTGTTTCCAAGGGCCGCGGAACAGGTGCATCGTAGTGTATCTACCGCAGCAACGACTTCTCTTCAGAGGTCATGCTGCAGATTCCCAGGGTAGATAACGTGAAAACTACGAACATCTTTTCAAAATGCGAACAATGACTGATGTTTAAAGAGTGGATCCCTAACGGTGAGCATTCATGGATGAAGTGGTATTTGCTCTCGGTAGAGTAATGGGAAGTGCTTTTGCCTAAGACTGTGTAATGCGTTGCACTGGATTAAGATGTGGAGAACAGGTAGTGGTTCACAACATTTTTCGAACACGGGTAGATCACCACCGGACAGAAGATATGAATGTGTACTGTATGTGTGTCCGGTTCTTAACCTTGTAAGTGTAAGTTCTGTGTGACGTTACTTCGATACTGGCGGCCAATGACCAAGTTGCGGCTTGATAGTGTGCAGTTATTTTGTGTGTGCCTATCCCATATGCTCTGCCAATAAGCCCTGATCTTACATTTAAGGAAATGTTTTAAGTCAAGCGCAGGGATAGCTATTGATGTATTTGGAGTGGTTTCGTTGGCGGATGCAGCTAGCTGGTCCGCCACCACGTTTCCTTGTATTTCGCGGTGCCCTGGCACCCAGCACTCAACCACATGCTTTTTGAGTGTGTAGACCGTGCACAGGAGTGTCACAAATGAGCACGTGAACCGCCCTCAAAAGCGCGTCATAACAGACGGCGCCAGCCAATCACGCGTCGCGCTTCAAGGCGCCAGCAATGGTCGCTTCTCCAAAGCGTACACCACCGCACCTCCTCCATAAACAACGTACAACGTGAAAGCGAACACCGGGCAACATCGAGAGATTTCGAGAAGCCAACGCGGCTGCCACCGGCGCGCGTCCGTCTAGGCAGTAGAACCTACTAGAATGATCTACGCTGTTCCCTGGCTTTCGCTGTGCTGCGCCCACGTGAGTGGTTTGGAACGTTCGCGAACTTGAGCGCGACCTGATATAAGCGGGCGACGACGGAGAGTCAGAGCGGTCGGTGAAGAGCGGCAAGAAGACCGATGTAACGGGCCAACGACGGAGGGGAACAACAACCAGGGCTACAGTCTCCTTGTTTCCTAGTAGAGAAACATTCGGGCGCATTTGAAGACTTGGTGAACCGGACATCTTCGGTGAGTATTTTAGGACCATAAGTGTTCTAAAGATTTTGTAAAGAACAATATTGCATTTGCAGCGCGATTGGTTTGTTCGTCCCCGTTGTCCTACTCCTATTGTGAGTTATATAGTGAACCGACTTGCCGAGTGTGCATGAATGTACATGTGTATGTAATGATGATATTGCCTTAATTAAGAATATATTTTGTTTGAGTTGCCAACTCTTGGCTCTGACTCGGTCTGTGGACCAGAACCGGCGTTCGCTCACGCACTAAAAGGACCCACCCTCAATTGTCCGAACTTTCGTGGTGCGTTTCGGAGGGCCGATACGTCAGCCCTTGGAATCCGCCCGGCGATTGCCTTCCCATCTACGGGAGTAGTGGCAATTATTCAGGAGTGAGTAGAGCGAGACGAGGATAGGTTTTTTGTGTCTTTTCAGAGTTTTGAGTGCTTTGACCTCGCTCAGGGAATCAGTGTATATTACTGCACTTCGTAATTTTAGATGTTGAATGTGTTTAACGGCCGCAAGTATAGCGTAAGCTTCTGCTGTGAAAATGCTTGTGCTAGGATTTTGAGTACCGGCATCTGAAAAAAGATGGACCGACAACTGCGTAGCACACATAAGTGTGGGTATTTGAGTCATCTGGAAAGAATTCTGGACATGAGTGTTTATGCTGGAGGTCGAGGAAGTGTGCGCGGCTATGTGCAGTGGGCGCGTGCTTGGTAACTTCTACAAAGGATATATCTCAATCTATGATCTACCAGTCCCATGGCGGGACGTATGCCGCGGCAGCAGACAAACGGTGTTCAAGAAGTGGCACACTCATTTCTTTGGCTAGACTCCTCACGCGAAGTGCGTAGGGCTGTCTCATGGCAGGGCGGTTGTCGAACAGGACAGAATTGGACAAGTCATTTATGGTGGAGTGCACGGGGTGTTTGTTGTCCGCGTTCACCTTGAGGAAGTATACAAAAGATAGGTAGGATCTCTGGAAATGTAGTGACCACTCGTTCGAGTCAACGTACAGGCTTTCTACGGGGCTAGTTCGAAAAGCGCCGGTGGAAAGACGAATGCATCTTCATCTTCAAGGCTGTTGGTGTCGCAGACTGATAAGTTAGCGCCCCGTAATCCAGGCGCGTGCGTGTGAGGCTCCTATACAAATTCATGTGGCATTTCTTGTCACTACCCCATGTAGTGTATGACAACACTTTCAGGATATTCATGGTTTTTAAGCACTTGTTTTATATGTACTTGATGTATGGCATGAATGTTAGTTTGGTATCTAATATTAGGCCCAGGAACTTATGCTCGGTCTTCACAGACAGACGTTGACCATGTAGGGCTATGTCAGGGTCGGAGTAATTGCCTCTCTTCCTGGAATCTTTTGTGAATTTAGTTGGAACCCTTTTTCCTCAGCCCATTTGCAAACCTTGTTCATGCCAAGTTGAACCTGCCGCTCGCATATTGCGAGATTGCATGATTTAAAACCTATCTGCACGTCGTCGACATATGTGCAGTAAAACATGTTGCATGGAATGCACAGTGGCAGGGAATTCATTTTGAGGATAAAAAGTGTGCAACTGAGGATGCCACCCTGCGGCACTCCAGTTTCCTGGACAAATGTTCGAGAGAAAAAAAATCCACGCATATCCACGAAGTGAATGATGATGAGTGGGCGAAGCACGGCGATTGTTCGGTAACCGTGAATCTCCCGTGACATTGCCCACTTGCTCATGGAAATGAGTGACAACGCGTGTATACATTACATACAATTTTATTTTGGTCATAATTGGTATGTCGTATTGAGTTCTGGATTCCGCTTTCCTTTCATTATCACCGATTTGTGGTCCGTGATATGTAGAGCCAATGGTTCTTCGATCGGATCTAACCTGTTTGTCGTTTTGCTGCCGCTTCCCGCACTCTCCACTCTGGGTCCGATTGTCGACGTTGTCGTTGAGCGGCCGCATGCCGCGCCTTACGTTCGTTCTGATCCATGGCACACCGAGAATGTGTGGTATGGATCGCACTGATATAGGCATTTTTGCACCGCAGCGTCCTCTGGTGTAGCTTCACTGCAACGTGTATTGTGCTGTCAGATGCTTGATGGATGAGCGCTTAATGTCGGTATTTTTACGGTGTATTGACTTTTCGTTAATGTTTTTCTAAAGACGACAGTCTTTCTTGTGATACTTAAACGCAAAAACTTTGGTCTGTATGTCCGTCTGTCTGTCTGTCGGTAACCCGATTCAGCTTCTCGGCCAAAGTTTAACTTCTTTCTGAACGCCCAGCCATCTTGAACTGGTGTACGCGTTCATATTTGTGAAAATATTCGATCAAAAAGCAAATACTACGCGTTCCTGAGGCACAACATTAATATGTAAGTGTCTGGACGTGTGTTCTTTATTAGAAAATACATAGGTACGCAATTCTAAACACCCTGGTGTTTTTTAGGCTGTCTCAGGCATTTTTACTTTTGTTAACCGTTTTTACCCACAGATGTTTTCGCAGCTGTTTTACAAAGAACTGTGCTGTGAGCACGGACGACGCCGCACGCCGACAAGGCTCGGTCTTAAGGTGCTTCGCCCCTAAAACATTCCCCACTCGGACACGGAATGTACGTTCGGACAAATAACTTTCGATTAAGGTCAGCATATTACCTCGGACACCCAAGTGTGAGAGGTCTCGCAGTATGCCGAAGCGCCATGCGGTGTTGTAAGGCTTCCCCATATCGAGGAACGCAGAAAGAAAGAATTGATTATGGAGAAAAGAGTCACGCATTTGTGCCTCGATACGTAAAATGTGGTCAGTGGTGGACCTACCCTCGCGGAATCCGCACTGGTATGGATCCAGCAGCTTGTTTGTTTCCAAGAAATGAAGAAGTCGGCGGTTAAACATCTTTTCCAAAAGTTTACACAGGCAACTTGTTAATGCGATGGGCCTGTAACTGGTAACGGAGGATGAATCCTTGCCTCGCTTTAGAATCGGAATAATAATGTCTTTTTTCCAGGCAGAGGGGATCTCGCAGGAAAACCATATAGCATTATACAGGAAAAGGAGGGATTTTTGAGTTTCGGAGGCTAGGTGTTTTAGCATTTCATATACTACACGGTCAGAGCCTGGGGCGGACTTATTGCAGCAGTTTAGCGATGCCTGTAGCTCGGCCAGGACTAAAGGTTCATTGTATGCCTCGTGTTTCTTGGATTTGCGCTCTAGTATCTGTTTTTCGATTTTTGTTTTGTGCCGTTGGAACGATGTAGTGTAGTGCGACGAGCTGGAGACTTGTTCGAAGCGCGCGAAAAGGGAGGTCGCCTTGGTCTTCCAAGCGTTCGCCTTTGTGTGTTTACTAGAGGAAGTGAATGCGCTTGTCGTCCTGCTACCTTAGCAACCATGTTCCAGACTCTCGTCTCTTGTGCATAGGAATCTATTCCGGATAAAAACGTCTGCCACATCTGCCTTCTAGCCTGTCTGTGCGTTCTTCTGCCTTGAGACTTTATGTTCTTAAAACTGTCAAGATTCTCGGCTGTAGGTGAGTCCTGAAGCAACCTCCAGGCTATATTTTGCTTTTTGCGGGCATTTCGGCAATCACTGTTCCACCAGGGGACACATGGTTTGGCGGGCACGCCAGTTTGTGGGATACAATTTGTGGCAGCATTAATAACAAAATGTATATGGTAGTCTACAGCTGCATCTATGCTTAGGCCACACATATCAGACCAACTTATGTGAGTAGCTTTTCGAAATTGTTCCCAGTCGGCCTTGTCTATCTGCAATCGGGGAACCTGTGGGAGACCTTCATTATGTATTGGTGTGCTCAGAATTATTCGAAAGTGGTCGCTTCCGTAGGGATTGTTAATGAATTTCCATTGGAGCAGGGGTAGAAGCGATGGAGATACAATGCTGAGGTCTATAGAAGAGTAAGTATTGTTGACGAGGTTGTAATATCATGGCTCTTTCCGATTCAGGGGACACGCGCCAGATTAAAACAGGAATTGTTCGCTTAAACAACCTCGCGAGTCACAGCGAGAGTCCCCCCATAGACTACTATGTGCGTTAAAGTCTCCAAGGACGAGATATGGCTCCGGCAGCTCATCCACCAAAGACTGGAATTATTGTTTTTGTACGTGGTGGTGTGGCGGTATATATAGAGAGCAAATGGTGACGAGTTTATTGAACATGACTACTCGAACAGCCACTGCCTCCAGAGACGCTTGTAGTGGTAAATGTGAACGTGCAACTGCTTGACTAACTATAATAGCCACACCACCAGATGACGCCACAGCATCATCCCGGTCCTTTCGAAATATGACATACTGACGTAGAAAATTGGTGTTTTTTATTTTAGGTGTGTTTCTTGTACACACAGCACTTGTGGTGAATATTCGTGTTGGAGTTCTTGGAGTTCGTCGAGGTTCCTAAGCAGCCCTCTGGCGTTCCATTGTACAAGTTGTGTTTCCATTTGAAAGTCAAGTAGTGCTGTGTGTACGAAAGAAAAGTGGCTGTTTAGGCGGAAAGTTGGAGCTCAAGTAGCAGGGCCGTCGTCGGGTCATGTGATTGGCTTTTTAGTTTTCTTAGCGCGCTCCAAGGAGCTATGCTGCTCTTTCGGCACCAGAGGTACCGGATTTGTGTCCATTGCCTCGTGTGAGGCACTGGACGGCCACGTACGCGAGCTGCTCAATCGTGTTTCCGACCTCGGCTGGCGAGACGTGGTCGGGACGTGGTCTCTTCCGGTGGTCGTTGAAACTATCGACGTATGAAGTAAACATCAAACATCAAAAGGCCATAAGCAACGTTGAAGCAGATGCACTCTCCAGAGCCTCAATAGTTGAACTTCTGTCCCACGATGAACTTCAACAATGCAGCAATGAGCGCCCAAAAGGAACGTATTCATTGGAAAACAACGTAGTCATCGTAGAAAGTAAATGACTAAGCAAGATCTATGTGCCCCATGAACTACGCCCAACCATTCTTAAGAACGCACATCAACATTTTGGGCATGTCGGAGTGAAGAAGACACTATCATTCTTGTCGCCGCAATATTATTGGCCGGATATGGTAACCGATGTTGCCACCTACATTCGGCATTGTGATACATACCAGAGTTACAAGAAGACGAAAACAAAGAAGTATGGGACACTTGAATCCCTGCCTCCTGCTGAAGAGGCTTTTGACCTTTTTGCGATGGACACCATTGGGGGATTTTGTGGATACGGCTCATCAAAAAAGGTTTATCCACTTGGTTATTGACCATGCTACTCGCTACTTATGGGCTTTCGCGCATAAAAGTGAGGATAGCGACGCCTACATCTAATGCTTAAAAACCATTTTTGCTGCCGGAAAACCATGGAAGTTCCTTTCAGATCGTTGGAACAGGATTCACTGCATGAAAATTTAAACAGTTTCTAAAACATAACAGAATACACCAACGCTTCACCTCATCTCATCATCCGCAATGCAATGGTATGAACGGGCTGACAAACCAGACCATCGCAACCAGACTTAAGTGCAAGATCAATGACGAGCCACAGAAGTGTTGGACTAAGCTGCTGTCGGAGGTAATAGACGAACACAACAGAACGCCTCACGACGTTACCGGCTCCGCACCGTCCTTCCTGATGTATGGAATTCCATCTTATCCACCTCTGCTGAAACAGCGAGAACAAACAGTGGAAGATGAGCGGAAAGCTGCTGTTAATAATTCTATCGCCTATCACAATAAGAACAAAGTCATCTATGATAGGAAATTTTTGCAATTGAGTTCCAAGTCCGTGACTTCGTCCTATACGAGACACCATGGCATCCCAACAACGGCAAACTGAGTTCCGTCATGGAAGGTCCCTACAAGATTCTACGCAAAGTCTCAACAGTGAACTATGAGATCAACGGCTCTGTGTTGTCCTTAGGTAGAAACTCGGACATTGTTCATGTTAGCAAACTACGACGTTATTTTGTACCTGCTGAACTGAGACTTTCTCGAGGGGAAGGGGGGAAGAGTGTGACGCATGAACAAGGCGATGGTAGGAGAAGCTGACGAAGAGGTGCGCGTGCATTAGTGTAAATGAATGGCATCTGAACCACGACGTATCACTGTTCTCTAACGTCGCATATATATTTATAAAAGCCACAGAGAAAAATATTTCCCACGCGCAGCATTGAACGAGGGACCTCGCTCTGCAGCACGCGGCGCTAACCACTGAGCCACGAAAGCGCACGTCCTTCAACGTTCAAACGGCGAGCTATTTTTATACAGCGTGTTTTCAGCATTACCAGCGAGATGGCGCAAAAGGCCCGCTCGGCGGGACTTCAGCTCGGCGCCCCGCTCGTCGCGACGCGTGCTCTCAGGCGCTCCTCTTCCGCGCGTACTCTGCCCCATGGGGGGTAGACGTCCGTGCACGCGCGCGCTTATCTCGCGATGGGGGTAATAGTACGCTTTGGGCTTTCGCCGGAACAATTAGGTTGTAATTACTGAGCGCACGAAGGTCACTTCGCTCGCTGCAGTCCCCCCATTTACGAAAAGAGCACGCTTTTTCAAACCCAGCGAAGTAACAACTGTGACACTTGTTAGTTCGCGCTCGTCTGTACCTGTGAATACGTTTCGTGCGTCGTTTTTTTTTGAGCAGCGCGTTAAGTGTCGACCTGTGAGCGTTGTTTGTTCGCTGTCGTCCTGTGCGTGTTGTTTTCGTTCGTCATGTGTGCGTGAGCAGCGCGCTGCCCATTTCGACCTGCTTGCCATTCGTCGCTTGATATTCCAATTTGTTTCTATTGCATTCATTGCTTCGCCTTGGGGCGAAACTGTGACTTTTTTTTCGCACAGGAGACTGTGGTGGCTGTGGACACAAGGTAGATATGCCACCGCGATTGCATAGCGGCTATGGAGGTTGGCTGGTGACATGAGAGGCACAGGTTCGATCCCAGTTTTGTACGCTGTTAAAGCAAACGTGTTTTACATAGGTTCAACATGAGGCACACGTAAAAACTAAATTTTTCTTCTGCAGGTACAGGGACATTAAAAATTTCGCAGGCCGCTATTTCAAGCTATCCAGTGGCAGCGTGGCCGGGGAATTTCCGACCACGCCTGCACATGTAAAAAGACAAACTTGACGGATGCACGAAGTGAATTCATATGTTTAACAAACGACAAGGATAAGTTTCGTCTTCACTGAAATCGAATTTTATTTTTCTATGATTAGAAAACAAAATACTTCACAAACATTTGATAGATCTTGAAATACCCATAGTACGTGTATTATTTTTCCAATGTAACAGTATTGCACAGATTTTTTTTACTGAAAATGAAAAGAGAAAAAAAGAAGTTATGTAAGCACAATCACACCAGGTGAGTACAGAAGCACAAAACAGTGCGATCATATGTTGTAGTTCTATCAACAAATTATGCTGTCACTACACAGGCAAATGTTTGGCACATAAACCAAGGAAGTTCATTCTAATAATCCTCAGCTAAAGTGCACAACTTCACCTGAAAAATAGCACCACGTGAGTATCAGCTATCATATCCTCCCAAGACCCAGCAGTGGAAAATTTGTCCAGTATAGTGTAGAATGGAAAACAGTGCATAACGATTTTCAAAGCGCTTGCCTCCTTCTCGGAAGCACATTTTTGGCTGATACTGGGACCTGTGCTGCCATTAAGCGAATATGGTCAACGTCGCTGTGTTCGCCACCTACACAGGAGCGTTGGAAATGGAGGGACTGAGCACAAGCAGCCTTTACGGTTACCGCCAATAAGTAGGCACATTTATAAGCACTCTTGCATGTGTTAATGCGTGTTGAAGCATTGATTTGTGTTTGTAAGAGCTCGATGAACACAAAGAATCATATCTGAGGACAAATGTGGTAGTTTTCTTGCATTCACTGCCTATTTGATATTTTCCGACACATTGAGCATTGGGCCACAATGACAACAGAAACAAGACAGTATGCACATGTGCTCTATTGACACTTTAAAAAAAATAAGTTGCTTTTCTTGCAACTATCTCATTACATGACAAATATCAATTCAGCTAGCAACTAGCTGAATTGATATTTAAAAGCACTGAAATTCCCATTTATTAAGCATGGCAGATTTATTTACTTGTTCATAATTACCTGTGTACTTTAGAAGTGAGTGGTACGTTTCACCACATTTATTAATATTTTCACACTGATTTCAGGCTGCTTTTCACTGCCTGCGAGTAATATCAGTTATTCTTGGTATTTATACGCCACAACTTCTGATTAAACCATGCTGTGCTGCTGCTACAACTAATCGATATGAAATGGGTGAGGTCACGGCTAAGTTTAGCTAGAGTTTTTAAAACAAATCCCTGTTTTGCTCAACATTGCTCAAGGAATTATTTAATAAATCTACCGGAGAACCGATCACATTCACAGTTAATTATATCAGCTCTGCTGCAACACTACATTTGTTTAGAAGCAGTTTTATTTTCGTTAAATGAACTGGTAATGCATCCTCTTATAACGTCATAATTCAAAATGCATTCTGAATTAAATATGTTTCAACAGATATCACGATTATTTGTTACTGCGAGGTCAATAATGTTGGCTGTGCTTGATGTGCGATACGTGGGATTAGCAATAATTCATGGTAATGAAAAATGAAGACATGACTGAGGAAAAATGTGAGCTCTGCTTTCAATCGCTGCGAAAGATCGCGTGACCCGGTGTATATTTGGGTGAGTAAAATTTCTGAACAAGACAATATGAACAGAGTAGAGTAGGGAAAATTAGTACACATTTCACACAGAGGATGAAGTCCTAAAAAAAGAACAACCATTCATATTAGAACTGCAAGTAACACCAATGAATACATCAATTTTACATAATTTTAAACAAACGCACGCACAATAAAGAAATGAAATAAGAATAACGGCATATTTATCGTAAAGGTTACACCACCTCCTTGAAGGTTTGATATATCGCATCGTAATATATTGTAACGTGTTTCGCTGACAAACATTTTTTTCCAGAAGAGTGATTCATGCTATCAACATTGTGGGCCATGAGCCCATAAGCGAGCGCTGGGAGTCTGCGTTGCTCAGCTCGGACCTGGAGCAACAATTCTGTGCTGTCCAGTGAGCCGAGGAAGCCGCCAAGTACCTGAAACCCTTGGCTGAAGCACAGGCGGGATCCAGGTCCATCCCACCAATTCGCAGGGCGCTGAATTGTTATTTGATCGGATCTGATGAGCAAGTCAGCAAATATAGTTCGGTGCACACTGATAAAGCACTTCTGACGTTAGTGCAAAGGCATACCTAATACGTTAGTGCACACCTAATACTAATCCATGCTGATTTAAATGAATCAATGTATCAAAACTCTTGTGCATCTTAGACAAACTTAAGAGAAAGGTACAATTCAGAACGGTCATCATTGAACGCATGATTGCTACAGGAGAAAAATATGTGTTTCTGAAAAAATAAAACTGAAGTTCACAAAACTCATAAAATGATCCTTTGCATTCTTACTCTGCTGGCCTCGTTTGCAGCATAAATAAACAATGCCATTCAGCAAAGGTGTGCTCTAGATAATTAGTTTGAGGCAGTCACTTGTCCAAACTCTTTGACATCGTTAAAAATCATCAGTCCACTTATCTTCATACAGCTGCTGGCTAGATAGCAAGACAGCCCAGATAGTAGAAACAATTCATCCACAAATTCAGTGGCGATGGGTATGGTTTGTAGGGTTTAATGTATCACAGCGACAGAAACTATAAGGTGCCATAGCGGAGGGGTTCTGATAAATTCGACCAGCTGGGGTCCATTTCATGTGCACTGACATCACACGCTACACGAACCTTTAGAATTTCACCTCAATCAAATCACGACCACCACAACCAGAATCGAACAAGCATCCTTCAGGTCAGCAGACAAGCGACGAAACCTACAAGCCATCGAGCCGGCTTGTGGAGAAGGAGTATAATACCCAGACTAGACTGCATTTATTCAGTGTTTAAGCTGCATGCAGTTTAGTGAATCACTGCACCTTAACGATAAAGCCTGCTACGCCACCTACATGCGTTCACGGAAGTGTAATATAGCCACATAAGCAAGGCGAAAAAATTCCATGATGTATAACTGATTCAAGTGAAAAATTGGTGCACGAGATCCCAAACCGTAATATGGAAGCACTTATACTCCACAATTAGCCCGATCCCATGCATATGACACATGACCACAAAACACACCGCCCACACAGATTTCGTATGGGCATATGCATTTCCTTGTCCTGTTTTTCGTTTTGTTCTCGAAATGTGCCTTTTTAATGTAAGAAGTGTAAGTTAAAAGCAATTTAGACAATCCTTACACAGCAGGTTCATCCGGTGGCACATCTTTTGCAACAGTGAAGGCCCTCTGGCTCATGGGCCCCTCAGCTGCAAGCTCTTGAAATACTTCTTAATTCCACGCATTCTCAAGGGACACCTGTTGCAAAATAACAGGACCATAATCTCAAACAACTTGATTACCTTAGTCTAGAAATGGCTGTGTTAGTCAAACGAATATTTCATCTCGCATTGGAACTAAATAAGTTACTTGGGAGAGTAGGTGGAGCACTAAGCTGGTGCACACCTTCAGACATCACACTGTACATATTTGCTGCCAAAGCCCCATGGCAAAGCAGCCTATGTGGCAGTACTCATTTGAATGATCTTTGGTGCCCATTTTACATTTTGTGTGGGAACAAAGCTACCTCTTCAACAAGAAGAATTTAACCCTTACACCTGAACGCCCGAAGAAGCAACTTTAGCCATCTGATTTGCCTTTATTGTTTTGCATTTTGAAGCACCAGTACTAAGTTTTTATTTTTTCAGTAAACTAATCCGTACCACAAAACAATTTGTGTTCCTATTAGCACCCACATGTCCACCCAGGCTTCCCCTTTTATTATTACCGTGTCCTCTTGCCTGCCTCACTTGTGACATAATGACTTGTTCTACGTGTTCCCCTTCCACTTTTCTGCTTTGTTCTTTCATTTTGTCAAAGAGAGGAGAAAAAGGCACATATAGAAAGCCACAAATGGGTGTTAGACAAGCAAGTCAAATGTAGCTAATAGATGGACGCCTCTACAAGGCAGCCAAGCACAACATGGCGTGCGATTTGATGATGGAATTATGTGAAAGGAAGTTGGCAGGCCGAAATATTTTTAAGTCGCTTTACCTGAGAATATCAGTGCGTTACGAAGCACAACATAGTATTAAAATTGTTGCAGTGGTGGAACAGGCATGTTGCTATAGAGTACACATACTTGTGTATTCGAAAAGCCGATCTACCACAACTAAGACCACTTTAGAGGCAGTGCGAGATGTAGGCTTACGTAACGGTTTCAATGTGAACTAAAATAGTCAACATATGCTTGTTCACGCTATATTTGTATCAACATTGAATTCAAAATGAAATGATCACGCCACTTTCATTTATTTTAATTCCATACTCTTCTGCGTGTGCTTATCATGGTGTAAAGCCATCTTTACAATTTCGACTTGCATCATGCTTACATATCGGGCATGCTTCAATGAGGTAAACATGAAAACAAAAAAGAGTGAAGATTACTCTGAATACAGACCATGCCTTAGGATGTGCATAACGGAACTGTATTTATACTGAGGGCATACAGTGGGTTTCTCCACGTGTAGCAATGTTTATCCTGAATAACTATGCATTCTGTAGTATGAAAGCTCCTTAAACTGCAACCATGGGATCTGCAGTTCTATACAGAGACAGGTGTAATGAATGGGCCGAATAATGACAAATTAATATGTAGCAGCGGTTACAAGAAAATTCGACGACGCAAACCAACGAGAAGAAAAGGCGAAAGGAAAGAGCGTCAACTCGCAACTAATTTTATTCTTGCAAATCCAGCGCAATATATACACCATGCCACACATGCGCAAACAAACCCTGCTTTACACCAACAATCAGCCACTTTCAATGCACGTGCTATGTCAGAAACCTGTCGAAAAAAATCAAATTCAGCTGAACGCAGTAACACCGAGGTATCGCTAATACAGATATCTTTTTTTCTTTCGGATGAGGTGTGCTTCTAGCATCTCTCGCTCGATCACCCTTTTGCTCTTCCCTAGAATGGTGATATTGTCAAATCTTGCGTCACATCCACACGCGCTGCAGTGCATGGGCAAATGTGCCAAAATCCTGCTGTGCTAAGGTGCCGTACGTTACCACGCGTGCTTTCGTATTAATCTTGCGCTTTGTAGTGACTTTTCTGTTGCAACACACAAATACAGTTAAAACTCGATTTAACGAATTTGAGGGGAGCCGCGATGTATTTCGTTAAATCGAAAACTTCGTTAAACCCAAGACGGCATTTCTCGGTTACTTAATTCGGTACATTCGATTATATGGTGTAGCGGCATCCGGAAAGCTACCATGACATCATATTTGCGTAGCATGAAGGCGCGAAAAATGAAATAGCGGCCTTAGCAAACGACCGCCACCTCCTGGGTGTATCAAGCAACAAAAATTGTTAGCTTAAAATAAAGTTGCTTCTCTCAATAAAGTTGCTTCTCTCTCTGTTACCTCAACAATAAGGGCCACAGGTGACAACATATTTATTTCCCAGCAAAGAAGTCGGTGATCTTGGCTTGCTTGCGTTTTGTTAGCAATGGCCACGCAGTTTAAATTGGACAAAGGTGTCCCGCGATGTTGCCGTTTGCTCGCAATCAATAACTTTTGGGGCGGTATCTAAAAATAGACAAAGATTGATCAATTCTCTGTCTCATTTTCCAAAAAAAAAAAAGGTTTGTTAAATCGTGACGGATCTCGAAATTTGTTTCGTTATATCGAGTTAGTCAAAGTACGGGACCCTACGGGTGTCTGAGGGGGGAATCGGGTTATCTTCGTTAAAGGCCAACTCCGGCGATTTTTCGAGGTCAATGGAACTCAATGAATTTCACTGGGTACGTTCCTTTGCATATTTCCGTCATTTATGCCAAATTTCAAGCTTAATAGATGCGCTGCTTGTTTGCAAATGACTTTTAAAGATTGTCTGCGAACGCCCACCCGGCTCCCCACAATTATTGGCAACATTGCGTGTGTGACGTGTAGGTTTGCCGGTCGACGGAAGTGACACAACCGATGGGTCCCCTAACTTTGGCCGCTACAGCGTATATTGTGCTGGCCACAAGGCGACGGTGTTTTGCCGGCGCTGCGCTGGTTTGGCGCGCGATATTCTGTTCTCTGTGGAGGAGCGTGTGATATTCCGCGCCGGCGGCACCAGCATGCCTTGCACGACTTCCGCTTCCTAAAAAACTACTACGTCATACGTAGACAGTACACTCGGTTGGGTTTCGGTTTCGGTATTGCGCCTTTTTGCTTATTAAAAATTATTTTCGAATTTGCTGAGCATTCCAGCTATCGAGCGCGTGACAAGAGTGTCTCAGGAACATAAAAGCACCATTACCCTGACACGGTAAAAAAATCGCCGGAGTTGGCCTTTAAAGATCAAGAATATTCTACTAAGGCCGCGCCAGAAGGCATCCCGCGCCTACACGCACACGCACCTAGGCATTCGTATGTGTTCTCGTAAGTGCGACTTGCTCGCGAGCTGCATGTTTCAGGTTTGTTAAGCTATAGTTTATGCGGCTCTTTCTCCACCATCCTCTTATATATATTTGGGAGAAATAAAAGTTCGTTTCATTGACTGATGGATTTATTCGTTTTAATTTTATGTAAGGAAATTAAGAAAAATATTCAATTGGCCCTGCTACAGATTTTTAGGTAACCGTAATATGACCTTACTATTGGACTCCCCTGCGTCACGATTTGTTTTCGGACACGGCGAGTTTAAGGAGAGTGACAAGTTATGCAAGAAAGGTGTACTTTCTTCCTCCTTTAGTCGGAACAAGCGACCCAGCCTGGCGAACCTAGGAGTAGTTAGAGCACGTTTTTTTCTCTCTCTCGTTGCACTGCGCAATAAACCAAGTTTGCAGGATATGTTCTGCTCTATTTACTCTATAGTCCCAGCTTGTCAGCAATTAATGTCAGCTCGACTATAAATGTCCGCTGCTTTTCCACTTTATGTGGGCGCTGTATGTTGTAGTCGTTCTTTGAAATGCAATAATAACATTGCATGGTTAGCGCTGCGTGCATGGACAGCCAGCTGTGCCTCCTCATATATCCCCCCTGCAATTCTTTCGCAAAAGTGTTACGGGCATAATTGACCGATGGTAAACACAGTACCAGTGAAAATCGTGACACTGTCATAAGTTCTCACAACACTGTCCAGGAACTATCTTGTGCGTGGCTGGTATCTTCACTATAAGCGAAGATTGGACAGCGCCTCGTTTATGCTCAAAAAATAACTTTTTGAAATGGGCCGGGCCGGGTCGGGCCGGGCCCAACCCTTTCGGGCCCGGGCCGGGTACGGGCCGTATTTGAAAACACCGGGCCGGGCTCGGGCGGGCCTGAGCATGGCGCTTTCGGGCCGGGCCGGGCCCGGGCCGGAAAAAGCCGGCCCGTGCAGTGCTCTAGTTCGAACCCGCGACCTTCGGGTCAGCAGCCGAGCATCATAACCGCTACACCAACGCGGCTGTCGACGAACAGATTTTTTTCGTCGACGCGTTTTACAACCCGTGGTTTCTTGCTTTCTGGAAGAATTCACATGCTGCTTGGGATCTGTTGAGTTATAGTTACCATCTCTGGCTGCTCGCGCCTCGATGCTACCTGTCGTCAGCCACCTTTTATCAAACAATGCTGAGGAGATGCACTTTGGCCCGACGGGGAGCACACGCTTAAAGACTGCCGTGTGTCAACATTTCACGGTAGATATCGTCTCGTCTTTCGGCGCAGCGGCATACACGCAACGTAAACAGAGGCTCACGTAACGGTACCAGCACAAAGAGAGACGCACACATGAAGCGGCTGCACTACAGCACTGACAAGCCCGAACACTGCTGGCAATCGCAATATTCTAGACCGTAATTCCCTGCTAATCTGTAACGTGCAGTAACGCAACATCTGTGGACAAGCATTCAGCACGAAATGAAAATCTCACGCTGGGGATGTAAACACGACCTACACGATCAATCCGCGATTTCTGTAAATGTTGTATTTTGTTCTCTCACTACGCACTCCGGCTCAAAAAAAGCATGCACAATACACCCGCGAGAAAACGGATTATTCCAATCGCATCTGCGTGGCGCGGGGATCAAAGCGCGGCAGAGAACCTCGACAAACCCGCACGCACTGCGTTTCCTCGCCTTCACTCGAAGCGGGCTAATCTTAGTACTACATGACAGCAGATTAAATTTTGTGGCACGAGCTATAACCACAACGGCGATTAGAAGGGAAGTCAGTCACTCACCTCGAAGACTTAGAGCCTACGAAGAATGCAGTGCCAGCCGGGTCCCGCTCCGTTCGTACGTCGTTCTTGTTAGGGCTAGCCGCTGAGAGGGCAGCCAGCGACTGTGACCTGGGGACAGATGAGTGACGATCGCGGTGCCCCCTCTGTGGTTGATACGTCGACTAGATTTCTCTTTGCGTGATGATGGTATACGACAGTCACATTTGTATGAATTTCTGGAGATGACCGGTAATGCAAGTGATTTCTCGCGTCAAAAAAAAATTTTTTGATGGAGGATACACTTGTTTTTTTCCCTATTCAGCAGAAAATTATTGTTAAACTTGTGCTGTACCCCTGATATTCGCGAAGGGGGTGGAGTCTGTGTTTGTTAAACGTGTGCTGTATCCCTGATATTCGCGAAGAGGTGGAGTGTGTGTCCAGGACCCTATGTCTGCTTTTTTCTCTGTAAAGTTGGGTGACTTTTTATAGTGTACATTTGAACAAGCAAGAAACTCAGAAAATCAAGGTGATGAGGAAGAAAGTAGTTAATGGCAATAGATGGCATGGGGATATTTTAAGCTTTGGAGCTGTATTAGTGCATACCAATGCCACGCACCGTTTACCCAAGCATTTGCCACATTCAGTGCTGAATTACAGGTGTACTGCAAAGAACTCAGTGTCGCAGCTATACAGAAGCTGCAAATTCATTTTCTTGCAGATTGCTATATGTTGCTTATGTTTCGCGAATGCTACGAAATAGGTAAACATGTTTTGTTGTTTGAAATATAAGTCTGGAAAAGCTGGCGCCAGGGTATTCAGATCGTCTCGAAAGGGTCTGAATCTAGGAGTAGCTATAACCGCATATGCCTTTAATACCCCATACAAAGCCTGTTTACGAGATGAAATCATTTAACGACCCAAGGCGGCTAATTGGTTGAAATATGTTTCCACGTCTCTATTGTTTCAAGAGGCGCATTGATATTCGAGTTTTATTCACTGCACACAGCGTATTCTCCGGCATACCTCGCCCAGCTTTTCAATCGTGTCTCTTTAAAGGGTTCTCGAAGAAAACAGGCACACAAAATATGAGCGTCTTTACGTGCAGAGTAATAATTTAAAATAAAAAAAGTATATACAGTATATACAAACTTGTTGGCTTCATGAACACGTGTGCGGCGGCAGCAGGTGCTTGCTATAGCATTGTGCGTTGCTCGTAGAATGGGGCTTTTGATTAAGCAGGATAACTTTGGAGACGGTAATTTTTTGAAGACCTGAGCTGAGTATATCTCCAGCGTGTCTTCATCATCAGTTGTCGCAAATGTTGAAAGTTGTTCGGTCAACTTCAAGAACTTCGAAGCATTTTTGGGCAGTAAATTCTTACGTGGTGTTTCGACTTTGCATAGCGAGGATAAAAATACGGTTTTGAATTTTTTGAGGACAGGCGACTGCTCTGTGTTGGAAAAGCTTAAAACTCCTTTGATACTTTTATTCTCCTGCAAAATTCAAATGCAGGTATCTATAAAGTAAGGGCTTATTTGTCTCACGTGGTCACGAATGCATTCAATATTTATTGCAACAATATCAAAAAAAAGTGGGCTAAGGAAAATCGTTAGGTAACACATGAAGTTATCATGCTACGAGGGAACTTAAAATGATGTAATAATAATAATTCTACGGTTTCACGTTCCAGAACCACGATATGATTATGAGACGCCGTAGTGGAGGGCTCCGGAAATTCCGACCACCTGGGGCTTTTTATCGTGCACCTAAATCTAAGCACATTTGCCCCAAGCATTTTCGCATCATCGAAAATGCAGCCGCCTCGGCAGGGGATTCGATCCCGCGACCTCCGGGTCTGCAGTCGACTGCCTTAGCCTAGTACTAGACCGCCGTGGCGGGCTGGAACTGAAAATCAAGAGGAAAGCACATACAAAGAAAGCTTGCCGTTAATAGAAGAGAACCATCCCCATTACGTGCCAGGAGTTGAGGCGTCAAGTTAAAAATAGCAAAGATATTTAGATAAATTAAGATTAATAGTTGTTGCACGAATCATGTGAAAATTCCTGGAGATACGTGTATTCAATAACACAATCTCACCTTGATGCAGATTGGGAAAGCTTACAAGCACGTGCTGAAAGTTATAATCAGTTTTTGTCGTCAGCATTCACCCACGATGATAGACAAGCAGAGACTTTTAATGTGGCAACTGACACATCACCCATAAAATGAGCAGTATTGAACCTACTCCTTAAAATTGACAAAAGAAAAGTGGAGGACCTGATGAAACCATAAATTAATTGCACATTGGAGCGTATTTTGGGTTTCCAAATATTTGAAAATTATTTTTCAGTTTTAATTAAGGCCGTAGTGGTTGCTTTCCGGACGTGTAGCCCTCCGAGTAATGCTTGGCTTACCTCGTGAGGCTCAATCCATCCCACTACTTACTGAAGCCCACCAGTTGCCTCTAAGGCTGCCAAGCTGACCAGAGGGTGCTACATCATATTGAGCGTATGCACCGAGCCCCAGATGGCAAAGCACTCGTTAATATGCTGATCCGGCGCCCGTTTTCTGGCATGGGTCAAATTGCGGCTATGTTCAATGGCATTACTGGTAATTTTGAAGAAACCACTGCGTTGACAACATCGAAAGAGCACAGCAAATGCACCTTCCGTATTCATCTATCAATTCTAGGAATACGCAAAATGTGTGACCAACCTGTTTCGGCACTATACCAATTAGCCCATTCACACTTATTTGAAGAATTTGAGGACTACGCTAAAGTGTTTACGGACGCATCTGTACGTAGTGACCGCCTGGGCGCTTCTGCAGACTTCTTTTGCCCTTCAACAGACATCAGGCGGTTCCTTAAAATACCACACCCATCATCGTCAGTGACTGCAGAACTAGCAGCGATTGGTGCAGAAGGGATTACCAGCATCGAAGGTCGTCGTCCTTACAGACTCTCGTGGTGCCCTTAGCAGACTCACCCGAAAGGAGGCCGACAGCCCAATTCTCTGCAGCATCACGGAATCCAGCAACAAAATTCTTTCACGTGGGGTGTCCCTAGCTGCCCAGTTGGTAGCTTCGCACATGGGAATTGCTCGAAATGAAGAGGCGGATCGCCTTGCTTGATCTTGTAATCATGATAATTGTGACTGCCCGGAAATTTCATCTGTGATGGACAACGCTCACCTGCTTATACGCCGACACCTCCTTAAAGCAGCACCCAGACCAGCGTGTCGCGAATGGATTGTTCCCTCCCCGCGTTCGTGGCTTGTCTCATCCTTCCAGAGCACTATTATATACACTAAGAGTCGGCTTTGTGTTGGTGCGGGAACGCTTATACCGTCAAGGGCGTGCGGACCATCCGTTGTGCGCAGCTTGTGGCTCCTGTGAGACACTTGATCATCTTATAGTGCACTGCCCCGCAATCGCTACGCAGCGGGCTGTACTGATTAAGGAAAATAAATTTCTGGGACTGAAGTACGCGACCCTAGACGATTACCTCTTTCCGAGAGGTTGTGTTTCTCGATGCGACCAGGCCCATCGAGCTATATTGACTTTTATGGACCAAACGGACCTTGCCACCCATTTATAGACGTTTTTTTTCGTGTTTATTTATGCTTGTCTTTTTTTTTATTGATATGATATGTAAGGAGATGTTGGCGCACAAGTCAGGCGCCGGCTACTCCTTTGCCCTTGAGTGAGTACTGAATATACATCTTAACAAAGGAAAAACAAAGAGCAGTACATCTTCGTCAATATTTTCTTATACTTCCCTCCCTTCTTTCCTCTTTCTCTCCTCCTATCTCCCTCTCCTCTAACTCTTCCCTCCTCCCGAAAGAGTAAGCAGGTGTTGTGCCCCTCAAGGTGGCAGTTGAGAGCTTGCTCTCTCCCTCTTTCCTCTGTGACCTTGTGTATCTGTGTATGCGAATCAAATAAATCAATAAATAATAATGGGGCTAAAGTCCTACCGATCTACCGATGCACTAAGTTGGGAGTATTAACGATTGCAAACATTTTGTTCTCAAACATATATATATATATATATATATATATATATATATATATATATATATATATATATATATATATATGAAGGAGAAGGTGTCCTTGGATCCAGCAAATGCAATACTTCGAAGTAGAGGACGTGCAAAACGAAAACTTCGTTTATTGTTCCAACGTTTCAGCCGGGGCCGGCCTTCATCAGGGAAAACAGGATACAGCAATGCTGTATCCTGTTTTACTGATTTACTGTATACTGGTATTTCACTCTGTTATAAAAAGTGCACGACAAGGATAATTGTAAATCGCACACTTTAGAATATAAAATAGTTAAATTCATCCCTGCG
This sequence comes from Rhipicephalus appendiculatus, assembly GCA_030522465.1. Classification (NCBI taxonomy): domain Eukaryota; kingdom Metazoa; phylum Arthropoda; class Arachnida; order Ixodida; family Ixodidae; genus Rhipicephalus; species Rhipicephalus appendiculatus. Next base: position 96,417 of record JALIZH010017538.1, read on the forward strand.
CCAGGAATGACCACTCTCACCTTTGCTCTTTGCAATATACCTGGAGGCTGCAACCACTATGTTTAAGTGTGCTTCCAAATTCTAGCATTTGACGATACCGATATGAGGTCGAGGAAGTTTAAATTCTAGTTTATGCCGATGACATTGCCTTCTTTCGCGTCGATAAACCCATCGTTTAAGAAGCAGTAAACACTACTTTACGCTTTTGTGAAATTGCTGACGCCAGCATAAATTTTGATAAAAGCAGAGGATTCTTGTTGGCCATGTGGGCCCAAACTCCCTCGGTCTTCTCAAATATGCATTGGAATTCGACTACTATGCGGTATCTTGGTGTACCTCTCGATAACTATCGTAGCAGCGGCCCACAATGGACGTCCGCGATAACTACTATCCGCCGAAAGGTGGCAACATGGCACGGACGAGACCTTTCCATTTTTGGGAGAGCGAAAGCGTGCATTATATTTTTGCATGGAAGCTTATTTATGTTCTGCATGGGTTGCACAGCTCTCATGTGGACATTCAAGCCCTTCACAGGATATTTGCTGGTTTTATTACTTGCTCTTCATGGAAACCCTTGAGAAGAGACAACCTTTTTGTTCCACTTGAAAAGGGTTGCCTCAGTCTGGTGCATTTGTTTGTGCGACAGTTGATGTACCAATTTTTTTTTACTTCAGGACGTTTGCCACCCCTTTCCTTTAGCGTTTCTTCGAAACCGTCTGTGTTACCGCCTTCCTTATATTATGTTGCACAAAGCGGTGCTAAGGAGTCGCAATTACGGGATTCTGCTGTAGATTGAGTTCCCATTTTCCCGGCCACAAGTTCTGCCAAATAAAGTTTCATTTTGGACACGCCGTCTCGGCCTTCGTCAACCTTACAACCACGTGACATCTGATGGAGTTGCTGGTTCCTTCATGTAGTGGACACCGACGAGAAGCGGTGTTTTTTTTCTCTGTTGGTTCTTTTAACATTTCTCGACAACCGCACTCGGTTGGCGAATATGGGACGCATCGCACAGGACCTAATTGTCCAAGGGTCAAGCTCCGTTAAAAATAGAAGCGAGAAATTCAGTTTCATATAAGTATCTGAATGTGTTAGAGGCTTTGTGAAAAATACGAAACATGTAAACGTGTTCTGTTGCTTCAGAACTTCGTTCTTTGTAAACAATATTTGATGAAAATATAGGTTTGAGAGCGCTTCCGTCAGGCATATCAGATTTCCTCAAAAGCGCTTAATAGCAGATGTAGCTTAGACGCAGTTGCCTTTGAAATCTTAAAAAAAGCCTGCTTAAAGGTACACTAGTGGAGACTAAACATTCTTATGACCCTCCCTACTGCTTACGAGAGAAAAGATTAAAGGTTGGTTGGAATAGACCTTATACGTCTGAACGACTCTGGGGATGAAAGACATCTTAAATGAATAGCAAACGCCGATATGTTTTGATCGAGAATTCTGTAGATGAAGCAATACACCAGTTATCACCATAGCTCTGGTGTTTCCAACTGGGGCCACTGATTCCTGCTCCGTTCACTGACTCCAACCTACTCTCCCATTCGCGCCCCCCAACTTTTCAGTGGTGTTGCCTTGTAAAACGATCACCACAAAAAAAAAAGCATGCGTTCACAATATGAGCTCCTTTTAATAGGACCTAATGCAGACGAAATAAAAACAAAGAGAAAATAACTAAAACAAGCATAACAATTTTTTTCTATATGTTTTTTTTATAATTCTCAAAATCTGCTTCGTTAGCGCTAAAAGCCAGCGGTTGTCTTACGTTCGCGCTACATGCCCGGCCGGAGGCTCTTTTTTGAATGCGATGCACTTTTAGTGAAGGAGAGGAACTTTGATGGTTTTTATCTATCTATCTATCTATCTATCTATCTATCTATCTATCTATCTATCTATCTATCTATCTATCTATCTATCTATCTATCTATCTATCTATCTATCTATCTATCTATCTATCTTTGTATGCCATGACACTTTCATGCTCGTCTCCTTAAGTCGGCCTCTGCGGATATTCGCATAGGATAAATAAGGTCGATATCTGGATCAGTTGGTCCATGACGCTTAGGCAGAACCAGTCAAGAAGACGGTGGACGCGCGCGCGCGCACACAAACACACACACACACACACACACACACACACACACACACACACACACACACACACACACACACACACACACACACACACACACACACACACACACACACACACACACACACAGTTGCTAGTCCAGTCGATGTGTGTGTCACATGTAACCCTTGTCCGTCGTCTCTTGACTGGTTTTCGCCTAAGTCGCATAGGAGGACGTGAGTGTATTAAAGAAAATCTGCGACACTTTCGCGATAGCCTTTTTTTAACACCTTAACGCGTGTAGTAATGAATCTCGAGACGAATGCAAGAAGAATGATGGAAATTGATGCACAAAAAGTGAAGGTATGAGTCCTCAAAGTTCAAAACTCGAGCAGAGCATGATGAGAAACATTCTCTTTCGCATTTCATTCTCCCACTGATGTCAGAGACCGTTTCCAATCAAAGTAGGCGTCTCATAAAGACATACCGGAAATGTCGCCTCATGGTGGGTTTCACACAGTAGCTCGCTACCGCTCTTTTTGACGGCGTCGTTACCATGGTTGCAGTGAACCACGTGCGTCGGGTAGAAGACACTCCCACTGTCCCACTGTGTAAGACAGATAATCTTTAGGCCAGGACATTTTTCATCTTGCATGCAAGACGCGTTCTACGACAATGCCAGCGTCCGCCGCATGTCGCATTTTTGGCTCGCTAAGAACGCTGCATACGTTTTCACCTTTAGTTGCTGGCATGCCATGCCGCGTTCGCCGACTAAGTTTCGTGTTCGTTGTTCTGAACATGCATGATTTAGAAACAGAAATTATTTCTTTGCTGAGAAAACGTAAAAAAGGGTTTTTATTGTTTTTAGCATTCACTGGTACGACCTAGCTACCGCCATATGAAATTGCACGCTACTAGTCGCGTCAAGGCAATCAACAACGAATGGCATATGTCGTCAGTCGCGTCACTGTCACTTGACACGACGTCACTTCGCATAACGAAAATAGCCGACGTGTGTCGCCACAGTCCAAATACGAGGTAGTTTATCGCGTGAATTAAAATTAAAACAGCTTCGATTTGGGCGTTGCCACTGGCGCAGCCATGTCGGCGCATTCCACAGCACTGGAAGAACCGATCAAAAATACATGCTAAAATTTTGTCGCAGGGCCCCCTTGGGCACACGACTCACCGGTGACTACACGAATAACATGACTTCTTGATTGCAATCTGAGTTTCGAGCCATAGGACGATGATTCATGCTACATGCGGTACACTTCAAAAAATATATTCTCTGGATTACGGAAAAAACTGGAGGTAACATGCTGCCAAGCACTTCCGTACAAACAAAATAGCACACCAGAGATGACGTAGAACAGATGGCACGGATAGCGAGTTTAACTTTCACGAAAGGCTCCGCTATGAAGAAAGTAGGCCACAGCTGCCACTGAACGACAGCTGCTACGTAGGACCATTGCTCACACATTTTTCATAATGCTAATGCTACATGTCCGTAAAAAGCAAACGTGTTTTCCATAGGTTCAACATGAGGCACACGTAAAAAATAAATTTATGTTCTGCAGGTACAGGGACATTCAAAATTTCGCAGGCCGCTATCCCAAGCTATCCAGTGGCAGCGTGGCCGGGGAATTTCCGACCACGCATGTACATGTAAAAATACGAACTTGAAGGATGCAAGAAGTGGATTCATATGTTTAACAAACGACAAGGATAAGTTTCGTCTTCACTGAAATCGAATTTTATTTTCCTATCATTAAAAACAAAATATTTCACAGACATTTGACAGATCCGGAAATACCCATAGTACGTGCATTATTTTCCAATGTAACAGTATTGCACATGTTTTTTTTACTAAAATGAAAACAGAAAAAGGAAGTTATTTAAGCACAATCACACCAGGTGAGTACAGAAGCACAAAACAGTGCGAGCACATGTTGTAGTTCTATCAACACACTATGCTGTCACTACACTGGCAAATATTTGGCACATAAACCAAGGAAGTTCATTCTAATAATCCTCAACTAAAGCTCAAAACTTCACTTCACTTCAATTGTTATGCTTGTTTTAGTTATTTTCTCTTTGTTTTTATTTCGTCTGCATTAGGTCCTATTAAAAGGAGCTCATATTGTGAACGCATGGTTTTTTTTTGTGGGGATCGTTTTACAAGGCAACACCACTGAAAAGTTGGGGGGCGCGAATGGGAGAGTAGGTTGGAGTCAGTGAACGGAGCAGGAATCAGTGGCCCCAGTTGGAAACACCAGAGCTATGGTGATAACTGGTGTATTGCTTCATCTACAGAATTCTCGATCAAAACATATCGGCGTTTGCTATTCATTTAAGATGTCTTTCATCCCCAGAGTCGTGCAGACGTATAAGGTCTATTCCAACCAACCTTTAATCTTTTCTCTCGTAAGCAGTAGGGAGGGTCATAAGAATGTTTAGTCTCCACTAGTGTACCTTTAAGCAGGCTTTCTTTAAGATTTCAAAGGCAACTGCGTCTAAGCTACATCTGCTATTAAGCGCTTTTGAGGAAATCTGATATGCCTGACGGAAGCGCTCTCAAACCTATATTTTCATGAATATTGTTTACAAAGAACGAAGTTCTGAAGCAACAGAGCATGTTTACATGTTTCGTATTTTTCACAAAGCCTCTAACACATTCAGATACTTATATGAAACTGAATTTCTCGCTTCTATTTTTAACGGAGCTTGACCCTTGGACAATTAGGTCCTGTGCGATGCGTCCCATATTCGCCACCGAGTGCGGTTGTCGAGAAATGTTAAAAGAACCAACAGAGAAAAAAAAAACACCGCTTCTCGTCGGTGTCCACTACATGAAGGAACCAGCAACTCCATCAGATGTCACGTGGTTGTAAGGTTGACGAAGGCCGAGACGGCGTGTCCAAAATGAAAGTTTATTTGGCAGAACTTGTGGCCGGGAAAATGGGAACTCAATCTACAGCAGAATCCCGTAATTGCGACTCCTTAGCACCGCTTTGTGCAACATAATATAAGGAAGGCGGTAACACAGACGGTTTCGAAGAAACGCTAAAGGAAAGGGGTGGCAAACGTCCTGAAGTAAAAAAAAATTGGTACATCAACTGTCGCACAAACAAATGCACCAGACTGAGGCAACCCTTTTCAAGTGGAACAAAAAGGTTGTCTCTTCTCAAGGGTTTCCATGAAGAGCAAGTAATAAAACCAGCAAATATCCTGTGAAGGGCTTGAATGTCCACATGAGAGCAGTGCAACCCCTGCAGAACATAAATAAGCTTCCATGCAAGAAATATAATGCACGCTTTCGCTCTCCCAAAAATGGAAAGGTCTCGTCCGTGCCATGTTGCCACCTTTCGGCGGATAGTAGTTATCGCGGACGTCCATTGTGGGCCGCTGCTACGATAGTTATCGAGAGGTACACCAAGATACCGCATAGTAGTCGAATTCCAATGCATATTTGAGAAGACCGAGGGAGTCTGGGCCGACATGGCCAACCAGAATCCTCTGCTTTTATCAAAATTTATGCTGGCGTCAGCAATTTCACAAAAGCGTAAAGTAGTGTTTACTGCTTCTTAAACGATGGGTTTATCGACGCGAAAGAAGGCAATGTCATCGGCATAAACTAGAATTTAAACTTCCTCGACCACATATCGGTATCGTCTAATGCTAGAATTTGGAAGCACACTTAAACATAGTGGTTGCAGCCTCCAGGTATATTGCAAAGAGCAAAGGTGAGAGTGGTCATTCCTGGCGCAGGGATGAATTTAACTATTCTATATTCTAAAGTGTGCGATTTACAATTATCCTTGTCGTGCACTTTTTATAACAGAGTGAAATACCAGTATACAGTAAATCAGTAAAACAGGATACAGCATTGCTGTGTCCTGTTTTCCCTGATGAAGGCCGGCCCCGGCTGAAACGTTGGAACAATAAACGAAGTTTTCGTTTTGCACGTCCTCTACTTCGAAGTATTGCATTTGCTGGATCCAAGGACACCTTCTCATGCGAGCCCCGAGAACAAAATTTTTGCAATCGTTAATACTCCCAACTGAGTATCGGTAGATCAGTAGGACTTTAGCCCCATTATTATTTATTGATTTATTTGATTCGCATACACAGATACACAAGGTCACAGAGGAAAGAGGGAGAAAGCAAGCTCTCAACTGCCACCTTGAGGGGCACAACACCTGCTTACTCTTTCGGGAGGAGGGAAGAGTTAGAGGAGAGGGAGATAGGAGGAGAGAAAGAGGAAAGAAGGGAGGGAAGTATAAGAAAAATTGACGAAGACTTAGACAAGCATAAATAAACACGAAAAAAAACGTCTATAAATGGGTGGCAAGGTCCGTTTGGTCCATAAAAGTCAATATAGCTCGATAGGCCTGGTCGGATCGAGAAACACAATCTCTCGGAAAGAGGTAATCGTCTAGGGTCGCGTACTTCTGTCCCAGAAATTTATATTCCTTAATCAGTACAGCCCGCTGCGTAGCGATTGCGGGGCAGTGCACTATAAAATGATCAAGTGTCTCACAGGAGCCACAAGCTGCGCACAACGGATGGTCCGCACGCCCTTGACGGTATAAGCGTTCCCGCACCAACACAAAGCCCACTCTTAGTGTATATAATAGTGCTCTGGAAGGATGAGACAAGCCACGAACGCGGGGAGGGAACAATCCATTCGCGACACGCTGGTCTGGGTGCTGCTTTAGGAGGTGTCGGCGTATAAGCAGGTGAGAGTTGTCCATCACAGATGAAATTTCCGGGCAGTCGCAATTATCATGATTACAAGATCAAGCAAGGCGATCCGCCTCTTCATTTCCAGCAATTCCCATGTGCGAAGCTACCAACTGGGCAGCTAGGGACACCCCACGTGAAAGAATTTTGTTGCTGGATTCCGTGATGCTGCAGAGAATTGGGGTGTCGGCCTCCTTTCGGGTGAGTCTGCTAAGGGCACCACGAGAGTCTGTAAGGACGACGACCTTCGATGCTGGTAATCCCCTCTGCACCAATCGCTGCTAGTTCTGCAGTCACTGACGATGATGGGTGTGGTATTTTAAGCAACCGCCTGATGTCTGTTGAAGGGCAAAAGAAGTCTGCAGAAGCGCCCAGGCGGTCACTACGTACGGAGGGCTACACGTCCGGAAAGCAACCACTACGGCCTTAATTGGAACTGAAAAATAATTTTCAAATATTTGGAAACCCAAAATACGTACCAATGTGCAATTAATTTATGGTTTCATCAGGTCCTCCACTTTTCTTTTGTCAATTTTAAGGAGTAGGTTCAATACTGCTCATTTTATGGGTGATGTGTCAGTTGCCACATTAAAAGTCTCTGCTTGTCTATCATCGTGGGTGAATGCTGACGACAAAAACTCATTATAACTTTCAGCACGTGCTTGTAAGCTTTCCCAATCTGCATCAAGGTGAGATTGTGTTATTGAATACACGTATCTCCTGGCACGTAATGGGGATGGTTCTCTTCTATTAACGGCAAGCTTTCTTTGTATGTGCTTTCCTCTTGATTTTCAGTTCCAACCCGCCACGGCGGTCTAGTACTAGGTTAAGGCAGTCGACTGCAGACCCGGAGGTCGCGGGATCGAATCCCTGCCGAGGCGGCTGCATTTTCGATGATGCGAAAATGCTTGGGGCAAATGTGCTTAGATTTAGGTGCACGATAAAAAAGCCCAAGGTGGTCGGAATTTCCGGAGCCCTCCACTACGGCGTCTCATAATCATATCGTGGTTCTGGAACGTGAAACCGTAGAATTATTATTATTACATCATTTTAAGTTCCCTCGTAGCATGATAACTTCATGTGTTACCTAACGATTTTCCTTAGCCCACTTTTTTTTTGATATAGTTGGAATAAAATTTGAATGCATTCGTTACCACGTGAGACAAATAAGCCCTTACTCTATAGATACCTGCATTTGAATTTTGCAGGAGAATAAAAGTATCAAAGGAGTTTTAAGCTTTTCCAACACAGAGCAGTCGCCTGTCCTCAAAAAATTCAAAACCGTATTTTTATCCTCGCTATGCAAAGTCGAAACACCACGTAAGAATTTACTGCCCAAAAATGCTTCGAAGTTCTTGAAGTTGACCGAACAACTTTCAACATTTGCGACAACTGATGATGAAGACACGCTGGAGATATACTCAGCTCACGTCTTCAAAAAATTACCGTATCCAAAGTTATCCTGCTTAATCAAAAGCCCCATTCTACGAGAAACGCACAATGCTATAGCAAGCACCTGCTGCCGCCGCACACGTGTTCATGAAGCCAACAAGTTTGTATATACTGTATATACTTTTTTTATTTTAAATTATTACTCTGCACGTAAAGACGCTCATATTTTGTGTGCCTGTTTTCTTCGAGAACTCTTTAAAGAGACACGATTGAAAAGCTGGGCGAGGTATGCCGGAATGTACGCTGAATATCAATACGCCTCTGGAAACAATAGAGACGTGGAAACATATTTCAACCAATTAGCCGCCTTGGGTCGTTAAACGATTTCATCTCGTAAACAGGCTTTGTATGGGGTATTAAAGGCATATGCGGTTATAGCTACTCCTACATTCAGACCCTTTCGAGACGATCTGAATACCCTGGCGCCAGCTTTTCCAGACTTATATTTCAAACAACAAAACATGTTTACCTATTTCGTAGCATTCGCGAAACATAAGCAACATATAGCAATCTGCAAGAAAATGAATTTGCAGCTTCTGTATAGCTGCGACACTGAGTTCTTTGCAGTACACCTGTAATTCAGCACTGAATGTGGCAAATGCTTGGGTAAACGGTGCGTGGCATTGGCATGCACTAATACAGCTCCAAAGCTTAAAATATCCCCATGCCATCTATTGCCATTAACTACTTTCTTCCTCATCACCTTGATTTTCTGAGTTTCTTGCTTGTTCAAATGTACACAATAAAAAGTCGCCCTAGTTTACGGAGAAAAAAGCAGACATAGCGTCCTGGAAAAACACACACTCCACCTCTTCGCGAATATCAGGGATACAGCACAAGTTTAACAATCATTTTCTGCTGAATAGGGAAAAAAACAAGTGTATCCTCCATCAAAAAAAATTTTTTTGACGCGAGAAATCACTTGCATTACCGGTCATCTCCAGAAATTCATACAAATGTGACTGTCGTATACCATCATCACGCAAAGAGAAATCTAGTCGACGTATCAACCACAGAGGGGGGCACCGCGATCGTCACTCATCTGTCCGCAGGTCACAGTCGCTGGCTGCCCTCTCAGCGGCTAGCCCTAACAAGAACGACGTACGAACGGAGCGGGACCCGGCTGGCGCTGCATTCTTCGTAGGCTCTAAGTCTTCGAGGTGAGTGACTGACTTCCCTTCTAATCGCCGTTGTGTTTATAGCTCGTGCCACAAAATTTAATCTGGTGTCATGTAGTACTAAGATTAGGCCGCTTCGAGTGAAGGCGAGGAAACGCAGTGCGTGCGGGTTTGTCGAGGTTCTCTGCCGCGCTTTGATCCCCGCGCCACGCAGATGCGATTGGAATAATCCGTTTTCTCGCGGGTGTATTGTGCATGCTTTTTTTGAGCCGGAGTGCGTAGTGAGAGAACAAAATACAACATTTACAGAAATCGCGGATTGATCGTGTAGGTCGTGTTTACATCCCCAGCGTGAGATTTTCATTTCGTGCTGAATGCTTGTCCACAGATGTTGCATTACTGCACGTTACAGATTAGCAGGGAATTACGGTCTAGAATATTGCGATTGCCAGCAGTGTTCGGGCTTGTAAGTGCTGTAGTGCAGCCGCTTCATGTGTGCGTCTCTCTTTGTGCTGGTACCGTTACGTGAGCCTCTGTTTACGCTGCGTGTATGCCGCTGCGCCGAAAGACGAGACGATATCTACCGTGAAATCTTGACACACGGCAGTCTTTAAGCGTGTGCTCCCCGTCGGGCCAAAGTGCATCTCCTCAGCATTGTTTGATAAAAGGTGGCTGACGACAGGTAGCATCGAGGCGCGAGCAGCCAGAGATGGTAACTATAACTCAACAGATCCCAAGCAGCATGTGAATTCTTCCAGAAAGCAAGAAACCACGGGTTGTAAAACGCGTCGACGAAAAAATCTGTTCGTCGACAGCCGCGTTGGTGTAGCGGTTATGATGCTCGGCTGCTGACCCGAAGGTCGCGGGTTCGAACTAGAGCACTGCACGGACCGGCTTTTTCCGGCCCGGGCCCGGCCTGGCCCGAAAGCGCCATGCTCAGGCCCGCCCGAGCCCGGCCCGGTGTTTTAAATACGGCCCGTACCCGGCCCGGGCCCGAAAGGGTTGGGCCCGGCCCGACCCGGCCCGGCCCGGCCCATTTCAAAAAGTTATTTTTTGAGCATAAACGAGGCGCTGTCCAATCTTCGCTTATAGTGAAGATACCAGCCACGCACAAGATAGTTCCTGGACAGTGTTGTGAGAACTTATGACAGTCTCACGATTTTCACTGGTACTGTGTTTACCATTGGTCAATTACGCCCGTAACACTTTTGCGAAAGAATTGCAGGGGGGATATATGAGGAGGCACAGCTGGCTGTCCATGCACGCACCGCTAACCATGCAATGTTATTATTGCATTTCAAAGAACGACTACAACATACAGCGCCCACATTAAGTGGAAAACCAGCGGACATTTATAGTCGAGCTAACATTAATTGCTGACAAGCTGGGACTATAGAGTAAATAGAGCAGAACATATCCTGCAAACTTGGTTTATTGCGCAGTGCAACGAGAGAGAGAAAAAAACGTGCTCCAACTACTCCTAGGTTCGCCAGGCTGGGTCGCTTGTTCCGACTAAAGGAGAAAGAAAGTACACCTTTCTTGCATAACTTGTCACTCTCCTTAAACTCGCCGTGTCCGAAAACAAATCGTGACGCAGGGGAGTCCAATAGTAGGGTCATATTACGGTTACCTAAAAATCTGTAGCAGGGCCAATTGAATATTTTTCTTAATTTCCTTACATAAAATTAAAACGAATAAATCCATCAGTCAATGAAACGAACTTTTATTTCTCCCAAATATATATAAGAGTATGGTGGAGAAAGAGCCGCATAAACTATAGCTTAACAAACCTGAAACATGCAGCTCGCGAGCAAGTCGCACTTACGAGAACACATACGAATGCCTAGGTGCGTGTGCGTGTAGGCGCGGGATGCCTTCTAGCGCGGCCTTAGTAGAATATTCTTGATCTTTAAACGCCAACTCCGGCGATTTTTTTACCGTGTCAGGGTAATGGTGCTTTTATGTTCCTGAGACACTCTTGTCACGCGCCCGATAGCTGGAATGCTCAGCAAATTCGAAAATAATTTTTAATAAGCAGAAAGGCGCAATACCGAAACCGAAACCCAACCGAGTGTACAGTCTACGTATGACGTAGTAGTTTGTTACGAACTGGAAGTCGTGCAAGGCATACTGGTGCCGCCGGCGCGGAATATCACACGCTCCTCCACAGAGAACAGAATATCGCGCGCCAAACCAGCGCAGCGCCGGCAAAACACCGTCGCCTTGTGGCCAGCACAAAATACGCTGTAGCGGCCAAAGTTGGGGAACCCATCGGGTGTGTCACTGCCATCGACCGGCAAACCAACACGTCACACACGCAATGTTGCCAATAATTGTGGGGAGCCGGGTGGGCGTTCGCTGACAATCTTTAAAAGTCATTTGCAAACAAGCAGCGCATCTCTCAAGCTTGAAATAATTTGGCATAAATGACGGAAATATGCAAAGGAACGTACCCAGCGAAATTCATTGAGTTCCATTGACCTCGAAAAATCGCCGGAGTTGGCCTTTAACGAAGATACCCCGATTCCCCCTCAGACACCCGTAGGGTCCCGTACTTTGACTAACTCGATATAACGAAACAAATTTCGAGATCCGTCCCGATTTAACAAACATTTTTTTTTCGGAAAATGAGATAGAGAATTGATCATTGTAATGTCTATTTTTAGGTACCGCCCCAAAAGTTCTTGATTGCGAGCAAACGGCAACATCGCGGAACACATTTGTCCAATTTAAACTGCGTGGCCATTGCTAACAAAACGCAAGCAAGCCAAGATCACCGACTTCTTTGCTGGGAAATAAAGATGTTGTCACCTGTGGCCCTTATTGTTGAGGTAACAGAGAGAGAAGCAACTTTATTGAGAGAAGCAACATTATTTTAAGCTAACAATTTTTGTTGCTTGATACACCCAGGAGGTGGCGGTCGTTTGCTAAGGCTGCTATTTCATTTTTCGCGCCTTTATGCTACGCAAATATGATGCCATGGTAGCTTTCCGGATGCCGCTACACCATATAATCGAATGTACCGAATTAAGTAACCGCGAAATGTCGTCTTCGGTTTAACGAAGTTTTCGATTTAACGAAATAAATCGCGGCTCCCCTCAAATTCGTTAAATCGAGTTTTAACTGTATTTGTGTGTTGCAACAGCAAAGTCATTACAAAGCGCAAGATTAATACAAAAGCGCGCGTGGTAACGTACGGCACCTTAGCACTGCGTCTTACAAAAGAGGCGCTCGGTGAGACAGCTGGTAAAGAAAGCAAAAATGCAAAAAGAAAGAAAAAAGTGTACAAGGTGCGAAACCACTACCCATTCACAGCAATTCAGTCGGACGTATTAAACCGAAATGAGGAAATTAGTGACCTGACGAAACACGACGACATTCTGTCTACAAACTTAAAATGAGTGTCCTGGACTTTCGTTTCGCACTGTACATCCGTGATAGTAAAGCTTTGCGACTGTAGTAGAGCGAAGAAAGCTTAAAAACTGCGAACTTACCTCATTGTCAATTCCATTTATGCCATCGACTGATGAAGTAGCCCTAGCAACTCATGAGGCTACGAAATCAAGCCGAGTTGAAGAGACGGTGGTGCCGATGAACAGTGTAATCGACGTCAATAACGCTCGGTGACGGTGAGGTTTTCATAATGTAACGAGCAGTTCATTTACATATTTGCAGAACTACACTCGGCACCGTTACTCTGGTTATCCACTTGGCCCCCTTTCAAATGTCGAGCCAGAGAGAGAGTGAGTTGATATTTCTGCAGGAATCACGTGACTCTCGTGAAGCGTGCGTGATTGGCTTCCGTGATGAAGACGCTGCCGTGTGCGCCGTACAGTCGTCAGCAAGCTTAACACGAACGCTCAGCGGGGTGTCCTGAAACAGTTTGATTGACGCTAGCGCCGCGTAGCTTTGGGTTCTGTTGCCGAGATATGTTACCCATACATGCCGACATACTATCCAAGCATACCGAGGTATCATCTCGGCAACAGCGCCAAGCGCATCGCGGCTGGCATCAGTGAAAGTAGTCCAGGTCACGCGTCGGAGCGTTCGTGTTAAGCTTGCTGACGACTGTACATATCACGCGTTCGGCGTTCGGCGCCGCTGCGGAGCCGTGGCTCGCCAACGGAGACGGGCGCCGTGGTAGCTCGGCGCCTACGCCTCCTCTCTCTGTCTATCCTCGGTCTTTTAAAATTCGTTGCGTTGGTTGCGTGTCTCGTAGTTTTGTGTTCCACCGAACATGCGTATCTTCGTAGTGGCATTGACCAGTCTACAGAGTCACGAAGGCGGAAGCAAGCGCGGCGGGCATGCGAGCGTAGCTGCATACTCGAAATGTTTCCCATGATACCGATGGGCACATCTTATATGCACTAATCTGGGCGGTGCACCGTTGCATCACGCTTGCCGCAGTGCTGCTCAGCTATACCATTTCTTTTGATACACGGTACCCAAGTAAGTGTTTCACTCAATATAATGGCGGGAACATATATGAGACAATTTCCAGAAATTATATGTAACATACCGACGGAGGCAAAATGCGCGACGTCTTGTATTGCGCGATTTCAGTGCACGCTAATGCACTTCAGGTGGTCTAAATTACCCGGACCCTTCCACTGCAGCGTCTCAGATAGCCTGAATAGGTTCGGGATGCTAAATGCCCAAAAACAACAAAGCCAAGCAGCATTACGCGCCATTGCCGACAGTGTATGAGAGTCGGGCCTGATACGGGCCTGACCCAGGCCTGGGCCCGGCCCGGGCCCGAAGCTCATGGGCCCGAGCCCGGCCCGGGCCCGATCTAACAATTACTTACCCGGCCCGACCCGGCCCGCGGGCCGGGCGGGCCCGGGCTTTCGGGCCGGCCCGGGCCCGTGCGGCGCCCTAGTTCGAACCCGGCCGCGGCGGTCGCATTTCGATCGAAGCGAAATGGTAGACGCCCGTGTACTGAGCAATGTCAGTGCACATTAAAGAAGACCAGGCCGTCAAAACGTCTTCCCTCATAATCATATCGTGGTATTTGCACGTAAAACCCCAGGTATTAAAAAAAGTGTTATTTCATTATTAGGTTAATACAAATTATTCTCTGTAGTGCAATGGTAGACGTTTAACTTAAAATAAATTTTACGAACTTTTACGCTTTCTTGGTTTTTTTATGTTGCCTTAAATATATACGGTATGGTCCATAATGGGGTTGTTTTTTAGCGAGATAACATTTAGTGAAATATGATAGTTCAAATTAGCTGATTGTCGGGTAGTATTACTAAACGAAAAAAAATTATTTGGCATGTATACAGTGCGAAATAAAATGTACAGCTGGCGACAAAGTTGCAAAAAATTTGTTTTTGTACATGTTTCGTCGTAAATATAGCATTGAAGTGGTTCTATTAAAGATATGGTAAGTAACGCATTTACTAGAAACCTTCTTTGTTTACTCAATGAGAGAGCTTTTCAAATTGCTTTTTGTTTTAAACGTGAATATTATTTTTTGAAGTTGCGCTCTGCAGTACTCTTTACTAGTCTGTGTTTATTATACCTTGTAGCAATGCCTCCTAGTGGTAAGTACCAGCTGCACAGACACGAGGAACATTCAGACAACATAAGCAGCTTTTTCCGTGCTTATTAAAATAGTTTGCTATCGATTATTAGCCTGAGTAAGCGAGAAATCCAAACCCTACGAGAGTGCATTTAACCACATGCTTCTGACATCTTCTGACATTTTATATTGTGAGGCAGAAAAAGAATATAACCTGAGCCCGCACCATAAGAATATAGCAGGCAAGCTATATTCTGACAGTCCAAAAAATTGGGGGGACCCTTAAGCTTCGCCTTTAAGAGTTGAACGCGATAGCGATATGCCGTCCTTACTGCATACTTCAATCACTTAGTGCATACTATGTAATGGGTAGTATCGTTTAAACCAGGAGAAATTATGCGCGGCAAATGTGGGAAATGTTGTCGAACTTGCTATGCACCCACTACGTGGTGTTAAGGGAATACGCGCAGTAAGGTGTGTGCCGTTTGTAATGAGTGGCTGGTTTTAAACTAGGGAATCGTTATGATAGTCACATATTCTGACGCCCGATGGCAATTTACGCTTGCACCACGCATTATTTCTGGGATATTACATGTTGTATTGCGACGCTTATATAAAGGACGCTTGCGTTTGCGAAGCATGCAAGTTATTTTCACTGCATTTCCAAGCAGATGAAGTTATTTTCACAATATATCCAAGCAGAGGCATGGCTGTGTGGCAGAACACCTCCTTGCCACGAAGACGACCCGGGTTCGATCCTCACTCGGAGCCGAAAATTTTTATTACTTATTTTAATTTCATCTTTCTCGATTTTTCCGTCACGGACAAGATGATGATTTTTCGCTCACAGCCAACGACGCCGACGCCGGAATATCTGCGAAACGAGCTCTTTAGCGCTATCGCGTTATTAGTGTGCTTATGCAGCACTGGGAGGCGACAGCGATGCTTGCAACAAACCATTACCTGTACGCTAAGATTTGGAAGTGGCAGGAACACTACGATTATGAAAAGGATCTATATCAATAAGAACAAAAAGGATATGTTTCAGTCATTAACCAAAACAATTGTAGTTAAGGGACCATGCATGTCGAGCGGTTGCAGCAAAATTGAGACTCACGGATGAAAAAAAGAAACAGAGTCACTGCTAACTACTGGCGTTTATTGAAACCCTATAGAGAATATGTGTTTGCCATTATCTGCAGTTAAAAACTGGTGGTCAAAGATTAGTAAAGTTAAACAACATTAAAAAAGATTGGGGCAGTTTTCATGAAGGTAGTCGATTCTTCATAAAGTGAACCTTCATGAAGAAGTGTTCTTTCTCGTCAGTTCTATTTGAAATTTGCAAGGCAAGAACAACCATCATCCATGTCACTGCCCCTTTAAAAGGAATAGAGTTAATACCAAAACTTAATGACATGGAAAAAATCTTTTTTTTAGTTAGAGTCATTTGAGTCTTTCTAATTTCTCAGTGGACCATGCTTTGCAACGGCAAACATCTGCTTTCAGAAACAGAGGTTACTTGCAAAGGCTTCCGTTGTAGTTAGGTATCAGAACTGCTCAACACCGTTCAAAGGATGACAATGATTTGGTGCTAACAACTGTGCTGTATTTGTTTAGACCTATTATTCACCTCTAAACTGATAAATGAACCAGCCAAACTGCATTTTCCAAGCAGTTTGGTTGGTTTATGAGGGTAAAATATTTTGGATGCTGGGTGGTAAAGTTCCTTTAATAATTGCAGAAGCAGCAGTCATGCCTCTCTTCAAAATGTGGAGCACAGATTATACCACCAAGAATATGGTAACTCCTGAAACTACGCCACATGTTACACAATAAGCGGAACAGAAAACTATCTGAAGTTCGAGCATTGCGAAGGTAAAAAATCAACATGGGTAATCAGCTGCCAAGACATTTGCATGCATTTTAGGGATTTAACTTTGTCACGCAATTTCGAACGACTAATGCAGCAATTGTCTTTACATAATGATTATCAACAAAGAACAACTAGCCTAAGAACAAGATCTTCTGCAGCAATTAAGCAGCTAACAGCTTCGCCAAATTGTGTTTAGAGTTGTCTTTCCTGCTTTCCTTCTACCAAACAACATTTTGGATAAAATGTGCTCCAAGCTTTTGCCCGAAAGGCAAAAAAGCTGGCCGACTTGTAAATTTTAATCAAAAACTTAAAGCGTGCGATAACATCTTGGTGAACTAAAGAGCCATAGCCGTAAACATAGGGGGGTGGAATCAAACACCCGCAGCTTTAATTTTGTTTTATTTCTCTCTGGCTGCAGTTTTAGTATTCTGATGCAGTGCACCTATTTTTCTCGGGCTACCGTGCTGGTGAGCCTGCTGAAGAGTATTTTCAGGTGAAAAAGGGGATTTGGTTAGTGTTTCATTCCAAGTTGTTCAGCATAGTCGATGACAGTGCAACATCACCGTACAACCGCTGGCTTGAAGAAGGAAAAAAATTGAAGCCTAACCGCTGCTTTAGTAAAACTTGTTGTTGGGCTAGTTGGTGCATGTTACAAGAAAATTCGACGACGCAAACCAACCAGAAGAAAAGGCGAAAGGACAGAGCGCCAACTCGCAACTAATTTTATTCTTGCAAATCCAGCGCAATATATACACCATGCTACACATGCGCAAACAAACCCTGCTTTACACCAACAATCAGCCACTTTCAATGAACGTGCTATGTCAGAAACCTGTCGAAAAAATCAAATTCAGCTGAACGCAGTAACACCGAGGTATCGCTAATACAGATATCTTTTTTTCTTTCGGATGAGGTATGCTTCTAGCATCTCTCGGTCGATCACCCTTTTGATCTTCCCTAGAATGGTGATATTGTCAAATCTTGCCTCACAGCAGGCTTTTGGCACATTTGCCCATGCACTGCAGCGCGCGTTCGTCACCATGCACGCAACTTCGCCACTCCGTATTTGGAGATGCGCTAAACGTCGCGTAAGGGTGCCTCGATGCGCACCAGCCTACTGGTGGGTGGAGGACGACCGTACGCATGCGCTGAAGCGAAAGAAAAGCTTAAAAACAATGTATTTCGTCTGCAAAATGAGAAGAAATGGCTACCTAATGCGCCAGATCAGCACTTTGAAAGTAGCCAGAAAATAGCCATGGCGCTAACTGCAAATTTTTTTCGCCTGACGGGGTGGGATAGCAGCCAATTTGGCGCAAAGTAGCCTCCAACGGCAACCCTGCTCAGGATAGTTCTAAGTAGACAAACTGCCTTTTTATACATAGAATGCTTGTTTGTGCCGTGTTGTTTGATAAGTATGTATAAATTATAGGTTGCTAAATTATTGCACTCACCTTTGGTATTGAGCTTTTTCGAAAAACCTTGTCTTGTCATGGTCTCCAGTTCTTAATGTGACATATTACCTATAACAAAAATTTAACGAACACATTGATGTTAGAGCAATGCAAGCAGCCCAGCTTGGCTTGTGTTTGGCAAATTTGGCAGAGTTTCGAGATTACAGTTTATTTCAGCAGAAGCTTTTTCTTTCACACAAGTGCTGCCTTTTTCGCACACTTTCAAGCCCATGTGCTGTGGTCAATAATAGTTTCTAAATGTAACATGGTTTAGGTGATGAGTTGCAATAGTGATCACATTTTGCATACTAAATAGGAAAGCGATTATTCTTTTCGAAAAAAGAACTCATTATCAATATTACAGGGCTATTAATCTTCTCAGGTTGGTTTGTATCAAGGTTTCTCTTAAGCCCGGATGCGCTTGTTTCATATTCTGTTACATAATTTTAAATTAGGACGCTTTTTCTAAAAAAAGCCGGCAGATCCCACGCACTGTGGGAATCGACGTAATGCTAAGCAGCCAGAAAGGAGCAAATCCTGTTTCATATAAATTGCATGTCATGTATTACATGTTAGGACGTGTCATTTATGAAGTCTCGGCCTTCGTCAACCTTACAACCACGTGACATCTGATGGAGTTGCTGGTTCCTTCATGTAGTGGACACCGACGAGAAGCGGTGTTTTTTTTTTCTCTGTTGGTTCTTTTAACATTTCTCGACAACCGCACTCGGTGGCGAATATGGGACGCATCGCACAGGACCTAATTGTCCAAGGGTCAAGCTCCGTTAAAAATAGAAGCGAGAAATTCAGTTTCATATAAGTATCTGAATGTGTTAGAGGCTTTGTGAAAAATACGAAACATGTAAACATGCTCTGTTGCTTCAGAACTTCGTTCTTTGTAAACAATATTCATGAAAATATAGGTTTGAGAGCGCTTCCGTCAGGCATATCAGATTTCCTCAAAAGCGCTTAATAGCAGATGTAGCTTAGACGCAGTTGCCTTTGAAATCTTAAAGAAAGCCTGCTTAAAGGTACACTAGTGGAGACTAAACATTCTTATGACCCTCCCTACTGCTTACGAGAGAAAAGATTAAAGGTTGGTTGGAATAGACCTTATACGTCTGCACGACTCTGGGGATGAAAGACATCTTAAATGAATAGCAAACGCCGATATGTTTTGATCGAGAATTCTGTAGATGAAGCAATACACCAGTTATCACCATAGCTCTGGTGTTTCCAACTGGGGCCACTGATTCCTGCTCCGTTCACTGACTCCAACCTACTCTCCCATTCGCGCCCCCCAACTTTTCAGTGGTGTTGCCTTGTAAAACGATCCCCACAAAAAAAAAGCATGCGTTCACAATATGAGCTCCTTTTAATAGGACCTAATGCAGACGAAATAAAAACAAAGAGGAAATAACTAAAACAAGCATAACAATTTTTTCTATATGTTTTTTTATAATTCTCAAAATCTGCTTCGTTAGCGCTAAAAGCCAGCGGTTGTCTTGCGTTCGCGCTACATGCCCGGCCGGAGGCTCTTTTTTGAATGCGATGCACTTTTAGTGAAGGAGAGGAACTTTGATGGTTTTTATCTATCTATCTATCTATCTATCTATCTATCTATCTATCTATCTATCTATCTATCTATCTATCTATCTATCTATCTATCTATCTATGTTTCTATCTATCTATCTATCTATCTATCTATCTATCTATCTATCTATCTATCTATCTATCTATCTATCTATCTTTGTATGCCATGACACTTTCATGCTCGTCTCCTTAAGTCGGCCTCTGCGGATATTCGCATAGGATAAATAAGGTCGATATCTGGATCAGTTGGTCCATGACGCTTAGGCAGAACCAGTCAAGAAGACGGTGGACGCACACACACACACACAAACACACACACACACACACACACACACACACACACACACACATACACACACAGTTGCTAGTCCAGTCGATGTGTGTGTGTCACATGTAACCCTTGTCCGTCGTCTCTTGACTGGTTTTCGCGTAAGTCGCATAGGAGGACCTGAGTGTATTAAAGGGACCCTGAAACGGTTATTTGAAGCTTTGTCAGCGTTTAGGCTAGAGCATCATCGAACCATTGGCACCCCA
Source organism: Rhipicephalus appendiculatus (assembly GCA_030522465.1). Lineage (NCBI taxonomy): Eukaryota > Metazoa > Arthropoda > Arachnida > Ixodida > Ixodidae > Rhipicephalus > Rhipicephalus appendiculatus. Next base: position 116,788 of record JALIZH010017538.1, read on the forward strand.
AATTTCGCTGCACGCCGTGTACCAAGGCGGCTACGGCCAATTATATCATACCCTCCTTCTTACCCCTGCCTTGCCTCCTCAACTCATGATACACGCTGGCATCGCTGGCGATCGCAGAGCTCGTGTGAGCACACTCGATGATTTGAGCTTCTCCCAGTGATGACCTCTGAGACTGCACGCCGACAGGTTGCGTGCATCTCGGAGACCATAGCCCCAGTGCGCCCGGCAGCACGCACGCTGTCTGGCAACAGAGACATCGCGGAGGGGTTGATATCTTCTCCGACAGGTGCCGCCACGCTACCAGCCAATTTTTCGTGCGCGCACACCGCAGCCAATCAGATCGTGCGCAGACTGCGTGTCATACTGGGGAGGGGCGGTTGAAAACGCGTTGGGCTGAGCCGCAGTGATCTGCAGCGATTCGCAGCTTTATAGCGTTGTAATCAATTACACAGTGTACGCAGACAGCTTAAATTAGTCTGTAAATGAGCCTTAGGACTTGGTCTACTGGCTCAATGTGTTTGTACAAAATCGTCAAAACCGTTTCAGGGTCCCTTTAAAGAAAATCTGCGACACTTTCGCGATAGCCTTTTTTAACACCTTAACGCGTGTAGTAATGAATCTCGAGACGAATGCAAGAAGAATGATGGAAATTGATGCACAAAAAGTGAAGGTATGAGTCCTCAAAGTTCAAAACTCGAGCAGAGCATGATGAGAAACATTCTCTTTCGCCTTTCATTCTCCCACTGATGTCAGAGACCGTTTCCAATCAAAGTAGGCGTCTCATAAAGACATACCGGAAATGTCGCCTCATGGTGGCTTTCACACAGTAACTCGCTACCGCTCTCTTTGACGGCGTCGTTACCATGGTTGCAGTGAACCACGTGCGTCGGGTAGAAGACACTCCCACTGTCCCACTGTGTAAGACAGATAATCTTTAGGCCAGGACATTTTTCATCTTGCATGCAAGACACGTTCTACGACAATGCCAGCGTCCGCCGCATGTCGCATTTTTGGCTCGCTAAGAACGCTGCATACGTTTCCACCTTTAGTTGCTGGCGTGCCATGCCGCGTTCGCCGACTAAGTTTCGTGTTCGTTGTTCTGAACATGCATGATTTAGAAACAGAAATTATTTCTTTGCTGAGAAAACGTAAAAAAGGGTTTTTATTGTTTTTAGCATTCACTGGTACGACCTAGCTACCGCCATATGAAATTGCACGCTACTAGTCGCGTCAAGGCAATCAACAACGAATGGCATATGTCGTCAGTCGCGTCACTGTCACTTGACACGACGTCACTTCGCATAACGAAAATAGCCGACGTGTGTCGCCACAGTCCAAATACGAGGTAGTTTATCGCGTGAATTAAAATTAAAACAGCTTCGATTTGGGCGTTGCCACTGGCGCAGCCATGTCGGCGCATTCCACAGCACTGGAAGAACCGATCAAAAATACATGCTAAAATTTTGTCGCAGGGCCCCCCTTGGGCACACGACTCACCGGTGACTACACGAATAACATGACTTCTTGATTGCAATCTGAGTTTCGAGCCATAGGACGATGATTCATGCTACATGCGGTACACTTCAAAAAATTTATTCTCTGCATTACGGAAAAAACTGGAGGTAACATGCTGCCAAGCACTTCCGTACAAACAAAATAGCACACCAGAGATGACGTAGAACCGATGGCACGGATAGCGAGTTTAACTTTCACGAAAGGCTCCGCTATGAAGAAAGTAGGCCACAGCTGCCACTGAACGACAGCTGCTACGTAGGACCATTACTCACACATTTTTCATAATGCTAATGCTACATGTCCGTAAAAAGCAAACGTGTTTTCCATAGGTTCAACATGAGGCACACGTAAAAAATAAATTTATGTTCTGCAGGTACAGGGACATTCAAAATTTCGCAGGCCGCTATCCCAAGCTATCCAGTGGCAGCGTGGCCGGGGAATTTCCGACCACGCATGTACATGTAAAAATACAAACTTGAAGGATGCAAGAAGTGGATTCATATGTTTAACAAACGACAAGGATAAGTTTCGTCTTCACTGAAATCGAATTTTATTTTCCTATCATTAAAAACAAAATATTTCACAGACATTTGACAGATCCGGAAATACCCATAGTACGTGTATTATTTTTTCCAATGTAACAGTATTGCACATGTTTTTTTACTAAAATGAAAACAGAAAAAGGAAGTTATTTAAGCACAATCACACCAGGTGAGTACAGAAGCACAAAACAGTGCGAGCACATGTTGTAGTTCTATCAACACACTATGCTGTCACTACACTGGCAAATATTTGGCACATAAACCAAGGAAGTTCATTCTAATAATCCTCAACTAAAGCTCAAAACTTCACATGAAAACTAGTACTATGTGAGTATCAGCTATCATATCCTTCCAAGACTCAGCAGTGGAAAATTTGTCAAGTATAGTGGAGAATGGAAAACATTGCGTAACGGCTTTCAAAGCGCTTGCCTCCTTCTCGGAAGCACATTTTTGGCTGACACTGGGACCTGTGCTGTGATTAAGCGAATATGGTGAAAGTCGCTGTGTTCGCCACCTACACAGGAGCGTTGGAAATGTAGGGACTGAGCACAAGCAGCCTTTACACTAAGCGCCAATAAGTAGGCAGATTTATAAGCACTCCTGCATGTGTTAATGCGTGCTGAAGCATTGATTTGTGTGTAAGAGTTCGATGAACACAAAGAAACATATCTGAGAACAAATGTGGTAGTTTTCTTGCATTCACTGCTTATTTGATATTTTCCGACACATTGAGCATTGGGCCACAATGACAACAGAAACAAGACAGTATGCACATGTGCTCTATTGACACTTTAAAAAAATGAGTTGCTTTTCTTGCAACTATCTCATTACATGAAAAATATCAATTCAGCTAGCAACTAGCTGAATTGATATTTAAAAGCACTGCTCGTTTTTTTCACACTGTAAATCGTACAACGTACGATTGACAAATCGTACATGCAACAGGACATACAAACGGGTGATGCTCTATAACTAAGCAATTTTCCCTTTGATTAAGCACGGCACATTTATTTACATGTTCATAATTACCTGTCGAGTGTCTGCTTTAAAGCTGTTAACACCTTCCTTTCAACTTCTGATGAACAACCAGAAGTGACGTCGAGTTGCTTTAGAAGTGACCGGTACGTTTCGCCACATTTCTCATTATTTTCCCACTCATTTCAGGCTGCTTTTCACAGCCTGCTGGTAATATCAGTTATTATTGGTATTTATAAGCCACGACTTCTGTTTAAACCATCCGGTGCTGCTGCTACAACTAATGGATATGAAATGGATGAGGTCACGGCTAAGCTTAGCAAGGGTTTTTAAAACAAATCCCTGTTTTGCTCAACATTGAGCAGCAACGAATTATTTAATAAATCTACCAGAGAACCTATCACATTCAGACTTAATTATATCAGCTCTACTGCAACACCACATTTGTTTAGAAGCAGTTTTCTTTTCGTTAAATGAAGTTGTAATGGATCCTCTTACAACGTCATAATTCAAAATGCATTCTGAATTAAATATGTTTCAACAGATATCACCATTATTTTTTACTGCGAGGCTAATAATGTTGGCTGTGCTTGATGTGCGACACGTGTGATTAGTAATAATTTATGATAATGAAAAATCAAGACATGACTGAACAAACATGTGAGCTCTGCTTTCCCTCGCAGTGAAAGATCGCGTGACCCGGTGTATATTTGGGTGAGTAAAATTTCTGAACAAGACTGAATATGAACAGAGTAGAGTAGGGAAAATTAGTACACATTTCACACAGATGATGAAGTCCTAAAAAAAGAACAACCATTCATATTAGGACTGGAAGTAACACCAATGAATACATCAATTTAACATAATTTTAAACAAACGCACGCACAATAAAGAGATGAAATAAGAATAACGGCATCATTTATCGCAAAGGTTACACCACCTCCTTGATGATTTCATACATACCATCGTAATATATTGTAATGTGTTCCGCTGACAAACATTTTTCCAGAAGAGTGATTCATGCTATTAACATTGTGGGGCATGAGCCCATAAGCGAGAGCTGGGAGTATGCGTTGCTCAGATCGGACCTGGAGCAACAACTCTGCGCTGTCCAGTGAGCCGAGGAAGCCGCCAAAGGCCAGCTACCCTTGGCTGAAGCCCAGGTGGGATCAAGGTCCATCCCACCAATTCGCAGGGCGCTGAATTGTTATTTGATCATATCTGAGGAGCAAGTCAAGAAATATATTTCGGTGCACACTGATAAAGCACTTCTGAAGTTAGTGCAAAGGAAAAAAAGGGGTTTATCGGTTTTATATATTAAACTCTGTGAATGATGCGAAACTGGGATCTGACCCGAGATAAGAATAGAACATCAATCTTCCATGCAGTACACATAAGTATTGTTCTTATTGTAATGCCCATCAAAAGCAAAGCGAATGGCCAAAGTCCTTCATTACTGTTCATGCATACAGCCATTAGTGACTTAGTTTAACCTGGATGGCCTCAAATAATCATGAGAGGAGGCGAAGCTAGTGTTCTTGAGCTTGAAGCTGCTACTCGTCACAAATTCAACTTCTTCATTGTTGTACAAGTTGGCAATAATGGGTCTCATCTTACTAGTTGAAAAGTGGCCCAAATAATGCGCTCTCAGAATTGATGGTATAATTGCTGACCTTTTATTCGAACCCCTTCGCGCCACTGCCACTCATGCCATTGAAGTAATGTAAAATCGCGAACGAAAATTTAGATGTCCCACTGTGTGCTTTTCGATTTTTCACACTCCAGCTGGCTAATGCGGTATGATGTAGAACACAATGGCAAGATGTCAGCGACGTTTACAATACTTTTGCAAGGTTGCCAGAAGTCAAAGTTTGCACTGGCTGTGGCTAGAAGTCGTGCCAGTGTTAAAATCTAAGCAGAAATTACAACTGTGGAACTCGAAGGCTGTTTTGAACGCTATGTTTTGATATGTGCGATCTCGAAAGACCATCTGAAACAATTGGATAACAACAGCACTCCAACAAGGCAAAAATTGTCTTCAGGGTACCGGTTTGTTTCCTACTGACTAACCTGGAAGAAAATCAACAATGAGTATGACATCTTAAGTGCAGTGCTATAGCCTCATGCATCGAATATATGGTTGTGCTTATGAGCTGCTTGGTCACATGTCGCTGTTCCATGTTGCTGGACTGAGAACGCTGAACCGTCCACAATTGATGGTGGGGGATGCGGTGGAAATGATGCCGCTTCATACTTTGTTGATGATGCGGTCACACAAATCCCTGTGACATCAGGACACCAAGACGCTTGTGTCCTAACCAGTCATAGCGGCACCGGCATGCAGGTGACAGCTGGCCCAAGAACAATAGAAGCAGCACTTAGAGAACATCAATGGTGAGCGGGACATTCTAACTGCGGTGTCACGGCCCCATGACAAGAATAATGTGACATGCCTGTCGAATACGTCATGAAACCTTTTCCACCACTCATGTGTGTCCATACCTGCACACCACGGCCTGTGGAATGTGGATATGAGCCACATATTATTCACCGTCTATGTTAACTCAGGAACAGCAAGAACGCACCATGGAAATCTTATTGAGCTAGCATGAAGGAGACCGTACCACAGAAAGTCTCTTGCCGGCAAGCGAAAGATCCGAATGAAAGGATACAATAAATATCACAGTTTGGGTTAGATTTGAAACCTTGTATTCTAGGTGGTGCATTCTACCACAAAGCCACAACAGTGGTTGAAAATAAACTCTACTCAGGCGTCGTGTTGCGGCAATGTCAAGTGTATTTAATTTTTTTCTATCATTGTTAAAAAAACAATGTAATAAACGATAAACATGTGCTCTTATATGACTCAGCAAGCTGCAGTCAAGCGCTGGTTGACCCTGGAGAAATATGTCAACCACTACTTATCGTATCCACATCATCGCACCATCGCATGCACCTGATTTTGATAAAGCTGACGTCTCTGCTGTTAAAAGCTATAGGGGGTTACTTAGTAACAAACAGATCCGCGCGTGCGAAACTGTCCCGTCTTTGGATCACACCACGCGCTAGCGGAGCGTTAGTCACTCGCTACCAGCACTACGCAGCAGCCCTAACAGTTAGAGCTGGACCCCTAACCCGTGGTTCGTGTTGAGTCACGATCACGGCGGGTTTCAGGCCAGTGGTAACAGAGACGAGTTCTTTGCCTGACACTGTTTATTATAGCGTCAAGCGCCACCAACACAACAATTACAAATAAAGACGAAGCGGCGGATGAGTTCCGCACGGCAACGTGAAAAAGCACCGTAAGGTGAAGCACACGAGAGGGAGAGCGATAAAGCTCGGACTCACCGCTCGTGGCTTGGAACTCCGGCCCTGGGGCAGTAGGTCACCCACAAAGAGCCGGACGGTTCGCAGGGGGGTGATGGCGGCTGGGTGGCTCTCGACTCGATCGAGCTGTGTCAGTCACGGCTCCCCGAATCGAAAGACAACGAGCCCCCGAAGAAAGCGACGCGCGTTCCTCGGGTCTGGAGAGGAGTCTCCCCAGAAAAGGGCAAGGAGGGAAACGGGGCATCTCGGCTTCGGCCAGGCAGCAGGGCGCGAAGGGCTACGGGAGCGGCACAGTGCCCCCTCTCCCGCAACCACCCTCGCCGTTGCGCGCGCAAACGCAGCGTGAAGCCGAGGTGCCGCCGCGGTGAAGACAATGGGTTGCGCGTGCAACCCCACATCCCCCCCCTCCTTAATTGAACCCTTTAGCCAAAAAGAGGCCCGCCATCACCTGGGGCCTAAGAGGGGGGCTAGCGACTCCACCAGGAACACGGCGAAGGCCGTGTCGTTGAGGGAGCCGCACGGAGACGCAGATCACCGTTATCTAGCATTTATCGCAGACTATGCTAACACGTTCGGTCGGAGTCACCACACCAAAACACACAGTACCCAATGTACACAAAATATATGAGGTGAGAAGGACGCACGCTCACCAGGCGATCCGGAAGAAGGTGTCGCACCGCCGAGAAGTGCGGAGTGGGCGGCTCCGTGCCTGCTTGGAACTTCCAGGTAGCGACCGAGCGCGTTTGGTGCTTCGCGCCCGGTGCTGTGGATGGACCCGGGACGACAGGTCCGGACGGGCCCGGGGCGTACGGATGGTGAGGCACTGCCTCCGCACCGGCCTGGCTGTTGGCATTGGGCATCCCGTGCGCAGCGGGAGTCGGGCGGGCGTGGCGCGGCCGCCTGCGCCGTGTGCCGAGGTTCCGATGCGTGACAGGCCCGCGCTTCCTCGTCATCTCGGTTTGGGCAGCACTTTGAGCGGACATGGTGTTAGGAAGCGACCAAGAACGGAATTCCCCCCGACGCCTGCGGCCAGCCAGCTGCGACCCTCTTTTGCGCAGTGGAATACAATGCACGTACTGCGGGTGCTCTCTGCAGTTCGGTCGCCGGGTCGGCAACTCTGCGTCGGGCTGTGCGGGGCTTCGGCAAATTCTTCTCCGCCACCGCAATCCGGGACCGGAAGCTGTTTTGCTGTTTTGTATTTCGCCTTGACTCGGGCCGCTTCTGTCGCCTTTGGTGTCACCGCCACCCGCTGTAACATGCCCGCGTCGACGGCCTGCCGAAGTGCCGGGCCTTGGGGCAACTTCCCGCGAAAACGGTCGTTTCGGCTTGGCTATTGCAGTACAGTTGCCGATGGGTGATCTGCGACTCGAATAATTGGTTAGCCCCTCTCTTATCCTCCGAAAGAGCAAGCGCGTGCTCGCTCTCGAAGGCTGCATGCTAGATATCAGGGGAGCGTTCCGTCCGATATCACGCACAATAAAGCCCCCTACGAATCGGACAGAGTTAGTTCTGCCGAGATCGCAAGTTGTAACGTCGCACTGAGCTCGTACGTCGAGCCGTGCCTTCGGATGCCACTGCCTGCGGGCGCGGGGGAGCGTTCCCCTCGGACCACTCGTTCCCTCTGTCATAGTAGGGTTTGAGGTCACAGACATGCACCGGTCCGCTGATCGGTCTTAGCGTTAAGTCCGTCAGCCTGTACACGAGAGAAGAGACAGTCTCCCCTACTCGGTACGGTCCTATCCACTTCGGTGCCAGAGAAGCTGAGAATTTCTTACTGGCATCGCTTAGGACATGATTGCGCTTCAACACCAGGTCGCCCACTTTGTACTGAACGTCCCGATGAGAGCGGTCATACTGCGCTTTCTGCTCCCCACGAGCAGTGCTCAGGTTCCGTCGCGCTTTGGACAAAGCCTCCGTCACCTTTGCGCGCAGCCCAGCTGCATAATCAGCGCGTGCCGACGAAACAGCCAGTTCCGTGCTGCGTTCCTGTAGAGTATGTTCTACGGGATTCAGCAGCTCTCTCCCAAAATTGAGAGTGGCGGGGGTAAAGCCAGTCGAGCGGTTCACGGTCGTCCTCAGAGCAAATCCAATTTCAGGGATACAATTGTCCCAATCCTTGTGCGTCCCCGCGAGAGCAACAAGCATGTGCTTGATGTTGCGGTTCACACGTTCGGTTGGATTTGCCTGGGCGTGGTACGTAGTTGTCCTCTTGTGCTTAATGCCGAGGGCTACACAAGAGTCAACGAAAATTTTGGCGGTGAAATAGGACGCATTGTCCGTAATTAACTGCTTTGGATAGCCGAATCTCGTGAACACTTCGATGAGCTTTTCAAAGATAATGCGTGCCGTCAGCCTTCGTAGGGGGGAACAGTTCCACCCACTTTGTGAAGTGATCTGTGACGACGAGAAGGAATTGGTTTCCTCTCGGTGTTCTTGGGTAAGGTCCCATGATGTCACAAGCCACAATTTGCCATGGTGTTTGGCTCTGAATCGGCTGCATGAGCCCGGGTGGTCGTCCACCACGCGGCTTCACGCGTTGGCACACATTGCATGAGCGGGCGTAGCGCATTACATCCCGTTTCATGCCTGGCCAGGTAGCAAATCGGCACACCTTAAGGTAAGTCTTAGGGCCACTTGCATGCCCAGCGATGCACGTATCGTGAAAGTAGCGTAAAAGTGCTCCTCTCAGCGTGCGTGGAATCACTGCTTTGAAGGACTCATGTGTATCCTTCTCCGCAGGGATGTATCTCAGCAAAGTGCCATCAGAGTCAAGCAGGTAGGAATCCAACGCGCTCACAGCATTACCAGCTGTTTCGGAGCGCCGCGCATTAACAGCAATACCAGCTGCGTCAACATGCGCCGCGGCCGCGCCGCCGGGCTCCCGGAGCCCCTCAAACACTTTTTTGCAAAATGGATCCTCCCGCTGTGCCTCTAATAGCTCCTTCCTGCTGAAAACGTTCGCCACTGAACTGACGAAGTCCAAGTGGTTAACGCTCTCCTCAGTTGAAGGTGGTTTGTCCGCCTTCCTTTGAGGACTCTCGCCGTCGAGCAGGGTAGCAGTTACTCTGCTCTTAGGCTGAGTTTCAAGAGTGTCAGAATGGGTATTAATGTTACCCCTCCTGACAACATCGAGCGTCGCAACAGTTACGTCGCTCTCGGGCACGACTTCGGGCGAGGTGAGTTGAGCAGTAATGTTACTCTTCTCACAGTCAACAGGCGCGCGCGAAAGTGCGTCCGCCACAACGTTGCTCTTGCCTTTCCTGTAGCGAACGGTAAAGTCGTATCGCTGCAGGAAAAGTGCCCATCGTGCGAGCCGGCCGCTCGGCTCCCCTAGGCGTCTAAGCCAAGTTAGTGCCATGTGATCAGTCTCGATAACAAATTGAACTCCATCAATATAGTAATCGAACTTTTTGAGGGCAAAAATGATTGCCAAACATTCCTTTTCCGTCACGGAATAGTTTTTCTCTGCGGGAGTCAAGGAGCGGCTAGCAAAAGCTACCGGCCGCAAACAACCTTCGTGCTGTTGGAGCAAAACCGCCCCTAAGCCAAGGTCGCTGGCGTCCGTTTGGATCACGAACTCTTTGCTCAGATCTGCTAGCCTTAATTCAGTGGTTTCCGCGAGCGCTTTAACGAGGTTGCGCAGTGCCGCCTCTTGCTCGGGACCCCATCTCCACCGCTCACCTTTCCTCAACAGCGTTGTCAAGGGGGCTTGCAGTGCAGCGCAGTCTGGGATAAACTGACGATAAAAGTTCACCAGCCCCAGAAAGCGTCTCAGACCGCCTATGTCTGCCGGTGACGGGTAGTTCAATAAAGCCTGAACCTTGTCATCACACGGCAGAAGGCGTCCGTTATCCAAAGTGAAACCCAGTAGCGTTACTCGGGTTTCGGCAATCTGGGTCTTGGCCGGGTTTAGCGTTATTCCCGCCGACCTCAGACGCTCCAGCACGTCCCTGAGTTGGCGTAAGTGCTCATCAAAGGTTCGTGAGTATACCACGACATCGTCCAGGTAAGCAAGAGCGTAGTGCCACCTTGCATCACCTAAGACGCGGTCCATCAGGCGCTGGTAAGTCGCAGGCGCACCGACAAGACCGAAAGGCATACGAGTAAACTGAAAGAGGCCCCTGTGACAAGTGAAGGCAGTCTTCTCTCGGTCACGGGGATCTACCTCCACCTGAAAGTATCCTCTGCTAGCATCGAGCGTAGTGAAGTACTTCGCTCCGCCAACGTTAGACACGATCGAGGGAATGCTAGGAAGCGGATATGCATCCTTGCGTGTTACCTCGTTCAGGCGACGGTAGTCAACACAAAGGCGGGTCGTCCCATCCTTTTTCGGTACTAGCACCACGGGAAAACCCCACGGGCTTTCCGACCTTTCAACAACGCCTGTATCGAGCAGTTCGTCCAGGGCGCTATCGAGAGCTTTCCTCTTTGCCAAACTCACCGGCCGAGGATTGCACTTCCAAGGTAAAGCATCGCCTGTCTCAATTTTGTGCCTAACTAGCGCAGTGCAGCCAGGCTGTTCTGTGAATATGGCGTCATATTCATTCAGAAGCGATGAGAGGCGAGCTTTTTCTTCCACCGTCAAACTGCTTGAGCTATTGAGCAGCGGGTGGTCCCTTTCGCCCCGCTCTGCGGTGCACAGTGCCTCCGCAGCGGGGGATGGGGGTCGCGCGCGAGGGGAGCTGTTCCCTCCGGCGCGTTCTTTCTCCGCGGGCCGTTTTGTCGACCCGGCGGAAACCTTTTCGAGTGACTTTTTCGGGCAATTGTTGGGACAGTCTGCGCGCGAAGCATCATCGAACGTAATTGTCTCTGACGCTTTTTGAAAAGAAACGAAAGGTTTCAGGGTGCCACATGCTCGCTCCCTATATCCTCCGTTGCAGACGTCAATAACAATGCCCGTCTTGGCGAGGAAGTCTCTACCAAGAATGATAGGCACCGACAGGCCGGGAAGGTAAGCCAGGCGTTGTCGCCTGACCCGTTTCTCCCACCGCACCACTAGCCTAGCAGCAGCGCTTGCTTGCGCCGAGCCGCTGGCGAGCCGGAAAGTCACATTACTCTCTCTCAGCCGGATATTGTTCCGACAGAGATGATCGTACACTTCGTCGCCAAAGAGTGAAGCGCTTGCTCCCGTGTCTAACAGCGCAAAAAACCTGCGCCGGGCGACTGTTAGCTCAATAAGTGGCACTGGCGTGTCGTTGGACGGTCCGAAACGACAAGCCAGCGGGGCTAGGAGTTCATGTGTCTCACTGAGCACCGCTTTGTTTGCCGCCGGCCATGCAGCGTTGCTCACCGGCGGCCCCGCTCGTTTCCCGAAAGCGCGTGCTCTCGGCTTGCGGGTTGCCTACAATCTCGGGCGAAATGCCCCGGCTGGTTGCAACGATAGCAGAGGGTGGTCGGCCGCGTTCGGGCTTGGCGTGTTGTGCCTCGCGCCGTTTGGCCACCGTTCCTCTCTATCGGATGCTCCCTACCGAGCGCACTCCGCTGTGGCATCCTCGGATCGGTATGTCCGCTCCGATTCTGCGTACCTCGACCATCGGCAGCGTGTGCTGCTCGCATGGCGTGCGTGTACGGGTCAAGAGCCCGGTCGGATATCTCCCAACCGCTACTCGAGTGCCCGTCACTGAAGGCAACTACACCATTTCCCTGTGGACGGATGCGAATGTTGTCTCCGTTCCACGCGCATCGCGGCTCAAGTGCCTGCGACGCTGGGGGTGGTGGCCGGTACGCACGTGAGGCGAGTATGTCCGCCTGTATGCGTTTTGCCTCCGAGGCCAGCTCGTCCAAATCCCTGAACTTGCCGCCTCTCAAATATGCTGCGAAAGTGGGGTGCGCTTGTCGCGTGACTCGCTCCACCTTCTCGCAATTTAGAGCAGAGGGGTCAGCAATACGATAGAGCTCGTCCATCGCCCTCACGTACTCGAGCAACGATTCGTCCGGATGCTGAGTACGCCGCTCTAACTCGCGCTGCATGCGACGCTGGTAATCAGCGGGTAGGAATTCGTCGCGAAACCTCGCTCGGAATTCAGACAGCGTGCTTGACCGATGGCCCGTAAGTCGGAACCACCGGGCAGCCTGCTCAGTCAGTGACACTGGAACGACGCGCTCCAGCATCTCGCCATCGGACAACCCCGTTGCCTGCTGGTAAGTCAGCATGCGATCGAGATATTCGTTGGCACTGACTGTGTCATGGTACCCGCTGTAGGTGGGTAAGTCCACCTTTACACTTGGTCTAGCAGCAGTGTTGGGTCTCAGCAGAGTGTTCTGCACGACACCCGTCAAAGTCTCAATCAGGCGCAAGGCATCCCTTAATACCTGTGGAGACTCGCTCTGGCCAGTAAGGTCTGGCACAGGAGCTGACTGCGTTGAGCCGGTATGCCGCTGTGGCTCCCTGCTCTCCGCACACTCGGGCAAAGGGCTCGGCGTAATGTGCCTCGCGCCTTCGACCGGACAATCTACCGGAGGGAGGGCCTCATGTGTAGCGCCACCCTCGTCGAAGCTAATCAGATCCCCTTGGCTAATGTTCGCCGCAGGGTCCGACTGTGCGGTAGCAGTTACCGCCGCTTCGAACAGTTGCCTGTTGGCAGCCACCCGTGACAGCGTGAACAAAGGCTGTAAGTCAGCCCTGTCTGCTGCCATGGTTGTTCGTGTGCTGTCAGTCACGCACACAAACTACTCGTCCTGTTAAACCACTGGCCCCACGTTGGGCGCCAAATATAGGGGTTACTTAGTAACAAACAGATCCGCGCGTGCGAAACTGTCCCGTCTTTGGATCACACCACGCGCTAGCGGAGCGTTAGTCACTCGCTACCAGCACTACGCAGCAGCCCTAACAGTTAGAGCTGGACCCCTAACCCGTGGTTCGTGTTGAGTCACGATCACGGCGGGTTTCAGGCCAGTGGTAACAGAGACGAGTTCTTTGCCTGACACTGTTTATTATAGCGTCAAGCGCCACCAACACAACAATTACAAATAAAGACGAAGCGGCGGATGAGTTCCGCACGGCAACGTGAAAAAGCACCGTAAGGTGAAGCACACGAGAGGGAGAGCGATAAAGCTCGGACTCACCGCTCGTGGCTTGGAACTCCGGCCCTGGGGCAGTAGGTCACCCACAAAGAGCCGGACGGTTCGCAGGGGGGTGATGGCGGCTGGGTGGCTCTCGACTCGATCGAGCTGTGTCAGTCACGGCTCCCCGAATCGAAAGACAACGAGCCCCCCGAAGAAAGCGACGCGCGTTCCTCGGGTCTGGAGAGGAGTCTCCCCAGAAAAGGGCAAGGAGGGAAACGGGGCATCTCGGCTTCGGCCAGGCAGCAGGGCGCGAAGGGCTACGGGAGCGGCACAGTGCCCCCCTCTCCCGCAACCACCCTCGCCGTTGCGCGCGCAAACGCAGCGTGAAGCCGAGGTGCCGCCGCGGTGAAGACAATGGGTTGCGCGTGCAACCCCACAAAGCACAGACGTGAGTGCCGGCATGGTGCTGTAACATCAGCTACTCCTTTGACATCAGTGCAGTCGACAGGCCTGGTAAGCCCTGGATATGGCGACAGCCACACATTTACCACAAGAACGTTTATCAACGAAGTAACACTTCGCTCAAAGAGTAGAATAAATGAAGCAGGGGCAGCTGCTCGCTGACTCCTTCGCATGAAATCAATTCCCACGTATTTGTATCGCATGTAAAACACTAGCAGAACTTTTAAAAATCCAGGATATTAAATGCGAAGCATTTCTTAGCAAACTTCGGCGAGTTTTAGCGTATCTATCTATCTATCTATCTATCTATCTATCTATCTATCTATCTATCTATCTATCTATCTATCTATCTATCTATCTATCTATCTATCTATCTATCTATCTATCTATCTATCTATCTATCTATCTAGCCGCCTACGACTTAGTGCTCTCCCGGCCGTATCGTTAATGGGATTCATACCAAATTGGGTATGACATAACATGACTCTATGACGAACGTAACTGGCTGGTCATATCATGAAAATCATGACTAACCTGACATGAAAAGTGTGATTTACATGCCACGCTCATTGTGCGCTCGCGGCTGTTTCGTTAGCTTGATATACACCAAATTTGGGATTGAGTGAGGTGACTGCATGACGAACATAAATGACAGGTGGTAAAATGCAAATAATGACTTGTCATGTGCGACATGACTTGCATGCCATGCTCATGGCGCGCTCGCGGCCGTTTCGTTAGCTTGATATACACCAATCTTGGTATTGAGTGACGTGCCTGTATGACGAACATAACAAACAAGTGATAACATGAAAATCATGACTTGTCATGTGCGACATGACTTGCATGCAACGCTCATGGCGCGCTCGCGGCCGTTTCGTTAGCTTGATATACACCGAACTTGGTATTGAGTGACGTGACCGTACGACGAACATAAATGACAAGTGGTAATATGAAAATCATGATTGTCATGTGCGACATGACTTGCATGCCACGCTCATGGCGTGCTCGCGGCCGTTTCGTTAGCTTCAGATACACCAAATTTGGCGTTGAGTGACATGACTGTATGACGAACATATATGAGAAGTGGTAATATTGAAATCATGACATGTCATGACCAACATGACTTACATTCCACGCTCATGGCGCACTCGCGGCCGTTTCGTTAGCTTGATATACACCAAATTTGGTATTGAGTGACATGACTGTAGGACGAACATAAATGACAAGTGGTAATATAGAAATCATGACATCTCATGAGCGACATGACTTGCATTCCACGCTCATGGCGCGCTCAGGGCCGTTTCCTTTGCTTGATATACACCAAATTTGGGATTGAGTGACGTGACTGTATGACGAACATAAATGACAAGTGTTAATATGAAAATCATGACTTGTCATGAGCGGCATGACTTGCATTCCACGCTCATGGCGCGCTGGCGGCCGTTTCGTTAGCTTGATATATACCAAATTTGGTATTGAGTGACATGACTCTATAACGAAGATAAGTGGCATGTGGTAACATGAAAATCTTGGCATGCGTGTCATCTACAACGCCATTTACATGCCACGCTCATGGTGCGCTTGCTTCCAGTTCGCTAGCTTGATATACACCAAAATTGGTATTGCCGACGTGACTGTATAACGAAAATAAATGACACGTCCTAACATGTAATACACGACATGCAATTTATATGAAACAGGATTTGCTCCTTTCTGGCTGCTTCGCATTACGTCGATTCCCACAGTGCGTGGGATCTGCCGGCTTTTTTTAGAAAAAGCTTCCTAATTTAAAATTATGTAACAGAATATGAAACAAGCGCATCCGGGCTTAAGAGAAACCTTGATACAAACCAACCTGAGAAGATTAATAGCCCTGTAATATTGATAATGAGTTCTTTTTTCGAAAAGAATAATCGCTTTCCTATTTAGTATGCAAAATGTGATCACTATTGCAACTCATCGCCTAAACCATGTTACGTTTAGAAACTATTATTGACCACAGCACATGGGCTTGAAAGTGTGCGAAAAAGGCAGCACTTGTGTGAAAGAAAAAGCTTCTGCTGAAATAAATTTTAATCTCGAAACTCTGCCAAATTTGCCAAACACAAGCCAAGCTGGGCTGCTTGCATTGCTCTAACATCAATGCGTTCGTTAAATTTTTGTTATAGGTAATATGTCACATTAAGAACTTGAGACCATGACAAGACAAGCTTTTTCGAAAAAGCTCAATGCCAAAGGTGAGTGCAATAATTTAGCAACCTATAATTTATACATACTTATCAAACAACACGGCACAAACAAGCATTCTATGTATAACAAGGCAGTTTGTCTACTTAGAACTATCCTGAGCAGGGTTGCCGTTGGAGGCTACTTTGCGCCAAATTGGCTGCTATCCCACCCCGTCAGGCGACAAAAATTTGCAGTTGGCGCCATGGCTATTTTCTGGCTACTTTCAAAATGCTGATCTGGTGCATTAAGTAGCCATTTCTTCTCATTTTGCAGACGAAATACATTGTTTTTAAGCTTTTCTTTCGCTTCAGCGCATGCGTACGGTCGTCCTCCACCCACCAGTAGGCTGGTGCGCATCGAGGCACCCTTACGCGACGCTTAGCGCATCTCCAAATACGGAGTGGCGAAGTTGCGTGCATGGTGACGAACGCGTGGCCAGCTCGATGGTCAAGCTTCCCGCCATCTGTTGTGATGCTACGCGCAAGTTTTACGAATAATTTTGATGTGCAGTGCGTGTTGTCTTGTAAACTTGGGAAAACAGGCATATCTCCAACAAAATTTTAGCTGGCCTGTTCATCTCCAAGTAGAATTTGGTCTGTAGTTTCAACGAAAATCTGTTTCAACTTACATGTTCCCACTAACTTACTGGCCGGAATATTTTAATATAACTTTGTGTCTGGCAAGAAGCCACATTTCCTACATAAAATATATGCACGCGTAATGAATTTATCATAATTCGTTCATTCAATTTATTTCCAACTTATCGTTGGCTTTCTATGGTCTTACTTATTCAAAATGGTATTATTTATTGATCAATACTACAGAATCTGCGCATATGATCACTTCTGTTCCATTTGGCTACAGATTTGGCGATAATATGAAATGGCATGGCTACTTTAACTACTTTTGGCTTGAGTTCTGGCTCCTTTTCAAGTCCACCCAACGGCAACCCTGATCCTGAGCCACTCCGCTTATTACTCCCATGTGACACACAATCCATACCTAATACAAATCCATGCTGATTTAACTGACTCAATGCCTCAAAACTCTTGTGTATTTTAGAAAACCTTAAGAAAAAGGTACAATTCAGCATGGTCATCAATGAACGCATGAGTGCTACAGGAGATGAATATGTGTTTCTGAAAAATAAACCTGAAGTTCACAAACCGGAACAAATGATCATTTGCATCCCTAATATGCTGGCCTCATTTGCAGCATAAATAAACAATGCCATTCAGCAAAGGTGAGCTCTAGATAATTAGTTTCAGCCAATCACTTGTCCAAACTCTTTGACATTGTATAAAATCATCAGTCAACTTATCTTCATACAGCTGCTGGCTAGATAGCGGGACAGCCCAGATAGTAGAAACAATTCATCCACAAATTCAGTCGCGCTGGGTATGGTTTGTAGGGTTTAATGTATCAAAGTGACAGAAAAATTACACCATCTCCCGCTAAAGGGAACCATGTGTAGATGTGAAGCAGCGGGCGCTAACGCTTACACTGGCGGCGGCGTTGACGCTGGCGCTCATCGCAGAGTTGCGCAGGAGAGAAAACTGGGGAGGCGCAAAGCAGGCAGTGATGGAGCAGTGTTTCCTACTGGAACATGCCAATCGCTGCTAATGGGCAATGAGAGACAGAAGACTCCGACTGGACACAGAGACCCGCACTCCGCTTTTAGTTAACGCGCACGCTGCGAATTTTTATTGTTCAACAACGCACAGGAGAAATCTTCCACCGGCACCACCTTGGAGGTCAAGATCCATTGCCATATATACGGGATGGCCAGTGAACGGTTGTGCAGCGCGAGCAGTCGGTTTTTTCAACCAAGAAACTCGCTAGCAGACGCTGCCTGCGTCGGCGTCGCGAGGCGAGAGAGGGGGAAGCGGAGGAGAGGAGAGAGAGGGGGTGACACGCATGCGCAGTGGTAGTGTGAACGCCGTGGGCAGGGATGCGTAGAGGAGAGAGGGGGGGAGCGTAGGAGAGGAGAGAGAGGGGGGACGCGCATGCGCAGGGGGGAGTAAGACGCCGCGGGCAGGGACGGAGAGAGGGGGGGAGTGTAAGAGGGGAGAGAGGAAGGGAGGCGCATGCGCAGTGAGGGGGTGTGGTTGCCGTGGGGAGGGATGCCTAGAGGAGAGAGAGGGGGGAAAGGAGGTTTTTTATTTTTATTTTTTCTTTAACTGTTTGCGCATGCGCAGTAAGGGTGGGCACGCGGCACACCACCACCACCACCACCACCACCACCACCACCGGATTAAGCTTCGCCATAAGATGCTTCACATCTAAAATATAAGATGTCATAGCGGAGAGGTCATGATAAATTCGACCAGCTGGGGTCCTTTTCATGTGCACTGACTTCACACGCTACACGAACCTTTAGAATTTCACCTCAAATTACGACCACCACAACCAGAATCGAACCAGCATCCTTCAGGTCAGCAGACAAGCGACGAAACCTATAGGCCACCGAGACGGCTTGTGGAGATGGGGTATAATACCCAAAATAGACTGAATTTATTCAGTTTTTAAGCTGCATGCAGTTCAGTGAATCACTGCACCTTAACTATAAAGCCTGCTACGCCACCTATACATGCGTTCACTGAAGTGTAATATAGCCACATAAGCAAGAGGAAAACATTCCATGATGTATAACTGATTCAAGTGAAAAACTGATGCACGAGATCCCAAGCCGTAATATGGAAGCACTTATACTCCACAATTAGCCCGATCCCATGCATATGACACATGACCACAAAACACACCGCCCACACAGATTTCGTATGGGCATATGCATTTCCTTGTCCTGTTTTTCGTTTTGTTCTCGAAATGTGCCTTTTTATGTAACAAGTGTCAGTCAAAAGCAATTTAGAGAATCCTTGCACATCAGGGTGATCTGGTGTCACATCTTTTGCAACAATGAAGGCCCTCTGCCTCATGGGCCCCTCCGCTGCAAGCTATTGAAATACTTCTTAGTTCCACGCATTCTCAAGGGACACCTGTTGCAAAATAACAGGACCATAATCTCAAACAACTTGATTACCTTAGTCTAGAAATGGCTGTGTTAGTCAAACGAATATTTCATCTCGCATTGGAACTAAATAAGTTACTTGGGAGAGTAGGTGGAGCACTAAGCTGGTGCACACCTTCAGACATCACACTATACATATTTGCTGCCAAAGCCCCATGGCAAAGCAGCCTATGTGGCAGTACTCATTTGAATGATCTTTGGTGCCCATTTTACATTTTGTGTGGGAACAAAGCTACCTCTTCAACAAGAAGAATATCACCCTTACACCTGAACGCCCGAAGAAGCAACTTTAGCCATCTGAGTTGCCTTTATTGTTTTGCAATTTGAAGCACCACTATTAAGTTTTTCTTTTTTCAGTAAAACTGATCCGTACCACAAAACATTTTGTGCTCCTCTTAGCACCCACATGTCCGCCCAGGCTTTTCCTTTTATTATTACCGTGTCCTCTTGACTAGTTCTGATTCTGACTAGTCCTGACTAGACTGACATAATGACTAGTTCTACGTGTTCGCCTTCTACTTTTCTGCTTTGTTCTTTCATTTTGTCAAAGAGAGGACAAAAAGACACATATAGAAAACCACAAATGGGTGTTAGACAAGCAGTCAAATGTAGCTAATAGATGGACGCCTCTAGAAGGCAGCCAAGCACAACATGGCGTGCGATTTGATGATGGAATTATGTGAAAGGAAGTTGACAGGCCGAAATATTTTTAAGTCGTTTTACCTGTGAATATCAGTGCGTTAAGAAGCGCAACATAGTCTTAGAATTGTTGCAGTGATGGAACAGGCATGTCACCTTAGAGTACACATACTTGTGTATTCAAAAGCCGATCTACCACAACTAAGAGCGCTTTAGAGGCAGTGCAAGATGCAGGCTTACCTAGCGGCTTCTATGTGAACTAAAATAGTTAACATACGGTAGTTCACGCAATGTTTATATCAACATTGAATTCAAAATGAAATGATCACGCTACTTTCATTTATTTTAATTGCATACTCTTCTGCTTGTGCTTATCATGGTGTAAAGCCATCTTTACTATTTCGACTTGCATCATGCTTACATATCGGGCATGCTTCAATGAGGTAAACATGGAAACAAAAAAAGAGTCAAGATTACTCTGAATACACACCGTGCCTTACCATGTGCACAACTGAACTGTAGTTATAGTGAGGGCGTACAGTAGGTTTCTCCACCTGTAGCAATGTTTATCCTGGATAACTATGCATTCCGTTGTATGAAAGCCCCTTAAATTGCAACCATGTGATCTGCGGTTCTATACATGGACAGTTGTAATGAATGTGCCCAATAATGAGAAATTAATAGGTAGCAGCGGCTAGGCTTCAAATTATTTTCCTTCTTGAAGCCAGCGCTTGCACGGTGATATTGCACTGTCATCGACTATGCTGAACAACTTGGAATGAAACATTAACCAAATCCCCTTTTTCACCTGAAAATACTCTTCAGCACACTCACCATCACGGCAGCCCGAAAAAAAATAGGTGCACCGCATTAGAATACTAAAACTGCAGCCAGACAGAAATAAAAGAAAATTAAACCCTGAGGTGCTGTTGATTCCACCCCTTATGTTTACGGCTATGGCCCTTTAGTTCACCAAGAGGTTTTTCATTAAAATGTACAACTCGGCCAGCTTTTGTGCCTTTCTGGCAAATGCTTCGAGCACATTTTATCCAAAATGTTATTTGGTAGAAGGAAAGCAGGAAAGATAGGTCTAAACACAATTCGGCGAAGCTTTTACCTGCTTAATTGCTGCAGAAGGTCTTGTTCTTGGGGTAGTTGGTCTTTGTTGATAATCATGATGTAAAGACAATTGCTGCATTAGTTGTTCAAAATACCGTGACAAAGTAAAATCTCTAAAATGCATACAAATGTCTTGTCAGCTGATTACCCATGTTGATTTTTTACCTTAGCGATGCTCGAACTTCAGATAACTTTCTCTTCCACTTGTTGTGTAACATGTGGCGTTGTTTCAGCAGTGACCATATTCTTGGTGGTATACTCTGTACTCCAGATTTTGAAGAGATGCATAACTGTTGCGTCTGCAATTATGAAAGCAACTTTACCGCCCGGCATCCAAAATATTCTTACCCTCATAAACCAACCAAACTGCTTGGAAACGGAGTTCGGCTGGTTCATTTATCAGTTTAGAGGTGAATAATAGGTCTAAATAAATACAGCACAGTTGTTAGCACCAAATCACTGTCATCCTTTGAACGGTGCTGAGCAGTTCTGATACCGACCTACAACGGAAAACTTTGCAAGTAACCTCTGTTTCTTAAAGCAGATGTTTGCCGTTGCAAAGCATGGTGCACTGAGAAATGATGATGACTGAAATGTCTCTAATTAAAAAAAAAGTTTTTGTCCATCTCATTAATTTTTGGTATCCACTCTATTCCTTTTAAAGGGGCAGTGACATGGATTATGGTTGTTCTTGCCTTGCAAATTTCAAATAGAACTGAAGAGAGAGAACACTTCTTCATGAAGGTTCACTTTATGAAGAATCGCCTACCTTCATGAAAAGTGTCCCACTCTTTTTTATTCTTGTTTAATTTTACTCATCTTTGACCACCAGTTTTTAACTGCAGATAACGGCAAACACATATTCTCTATAGGGTTTCAATAAACGCCAGTAGTTAGCAGTGACTGTGTTTCTTTTTTTCAGCCGTGAGTCTGAATTTTGCTGCAACCGCTCGACATGCATAGTCCCTTAACTACAATTGTTTTGGTTCACGACTGAAAGATATACTTGTTGTTCTTATTTATATAGATCCTTTTCATAATCGCAGTGTTCCTGCCACTTCCAAATCATAGCATACAGGTAATGGTTTGTTGCAAGCATCGCTGTCGCCTCCCAGTACTGCATAAGCACATATTCGCACTGTCAGAATATAGCTTGCCTGCTATATTCCTATCGTGCGGGCTGAGGTTTTATTCTTTTTCTGCCTCACAATGTAAAATCTCAGAAGCATGTGGTTAAACGCACTCTTGTAGGGTTTGGATTTCTCGCTAACTTAGGCTAATAATCGATAGCAAACTATTTAAATAAGCACGGACAGAGCTGCTTGTGTGGTCTGAATGTTCCTCGTGTCTGTGCAGCTGGTACTTACCACTAGGACGCATTGCTACAAGGTATAATAAACACAAACTAGTAAAGAGTACAGCAGACGCAACTTCAAAGATATTGTTCACGTTTAAAACAAAAAACAATTTGAAAACCTTTCTCAGTCAGTAAACAAAGAAGGTTACTAGTAAATGCGTTATTTACCATATATTTACTAGAACGACTTCAATGCTATATTTACGACGAAACATGTACAAAAACAAACTTTTTTCAACTTTGTCGCCAGCTGTACACATTATTTCGCACTGTACATATGCCAAATTATTTTTTTTCTTACACTAAAAGTACCCTTCAATCAGCTAATTTGAACTATCATATTTCACTAAATGTTATCTCTCTATAAAAGAACCCCAATAAGGACCATACCGTCTATATTTAAGGCAACATAAAAAAAAGCAAGAAAGCGCAAAAGTTCGTAAAATTTATTTTAAGGGAAAATTCTACCATTGCAATACAGAGAACATTTTGTGTTGACCTAATAAGGAAATATCACTTTTTTTAATACCTGGGGTTTACGTCCAAAATCCACGATATGATTATGAGGAAAGACGTTTTGACGGCCTGGTCTTCTTTGACGTGCACTGACATTGCTCAGTACACGGGCGTCTACCATTTCGCTTCCATCGAAATGCGACCGCCACGGCCGGGTTCGAACCCGCGACCTTCGGGTCACCAGCCGAGCACCATAACCGCTACACCACCGCGGCTGTCGAAGAACAGATTTTTTTTCGTCGGCGTGTTTTACGACCCGTGGTTTCTTGCTTTCTGGAAGAATTCACATGCTGCTTGGGATCTCTTGAGTTATAGTTCCCATCTCTGGCTGCTCGCGCCTCGACGCTACCTGCCGTGAGCCACCTTTTATCAAACAATGCGGAGGATATGCACTTTGGCCCGATGGGGAGCACACGCGTAAATACTGCCGCGTGCGAAGATTTCACGGTAGATATCGTCTCGTCTTTCGGCGCAGCGGCATACACGCAGAGTAAACAGAGGCTCACGTAACGGCACCAGCACAAAGAGAGACGCACACATGAAGCGGCTCCACTACGGCTCTGACAAGCCCTAACACTGCTGGCAATCGCAGTATTCTAGACCATCGTTCCTTGCGAATGTGTAACGTAGAGTAATGCAACATCTGTGGACAAGCATTGCACACGAAATTAAAATCTCACGCTGGGGATGTAAACACGACCTACACGATCAATCCGCGATTTTTGTAAGTGCTGTATTTTGTGGTCTCACTACGCACTCCGCCTCAAAAAAGCATGCACAATACACCCGCGAGAAAACGGAGTATTCCAGTCGCATCTTCGTTGCGCGGGGATCAAAGCACGGCAGGAAACCTCGACAAACCCGCAGGCACTGCGTTTCCTCGCCTTCACTCGAAGCGGCCTAATCTTAGTACTACATGACAACAGATTAATTTTTGTTGCACGAGCTATAACCACAACGGCGATTAGATGGGAAGTCAGTCACTCACCTCGAAGACGTAGAGCGTAGGAAAAATGCAGCGGCAGCCGGGTCCCGCTCCATCCGTACGTCATTCTGGTTAGGGCTAGCCGCTGAGAGGGCAGCCAGCGACTGTGACCTGCGGACAGATGAGTGACGATCGCGGAGCCCCCTCTGCGGTCGATACGTCGACTAGATTTCTCTTTGCGTGATGATGGTATGCGACAGTCATATTTGTATGAATTTCTGGAGATCACCGGCAATGCAAGTGATTTCTCGCGTCAATTGTTTTTTGATGGAGGATACACTTGTTTTTTGCCCTATTCAGCAAAAGATTATTGTTAAGCTTGTGCTGTATCCCTGATGTTCGCGAAGGGGTTGAGTCTGTGTTTGTTAAACGTGCGCTGTATCCCTGATATTCGCGAAGAGGTGGAGTGTGTGTTTTTCCAGCTCGCTATGTATGCTTTTTTCTCCGTAAACTAGGGCGACTTTTTAATTGTGTACATTTGAACAAGCAAGAAACTCAGAAAATCAAGGTGATGAGGAAGAAAGCAGTTAATGGCAATAGATGGCACGGGGATGTTTTTTGAGCTTTGGAGCTGTATTAATGCCTACCAATACCACGCACCGTTTGCCCAAGCATTGCCACATTCAGTGGTTGAATTACAGGTGTAGTGCAAAGAACTCAGTGTCGCAGTTATATAGAAGCGGCAAATTTATTTTCTTGCAAATTCCTATATGTTGCTTGTGTTTCGCGAATGCTATGGAAACAGGTAAACATGTTTTGTTGTTTCAAATATGCCTGGAAATGCTGGCGCCAGGGTATTCAGATTGTCTCGAAAGAGTCTGAAATTAGGAGTAGCTATAACCGCATATGCCTTTCAAACCCCATACAAAGCCTGTTTACAAGATTAAATCGTTTAACGACGCATGGCGGCTAGGTGGTTGAAATATGTTTCCACGTCTCTATTGTTTCAAGAGGCGTATTGATAATCGAGTTCTATTCAATGCACGCAGCGTATTCTCCGGCATACCTCGCCCAGCTTTTCAATCGTGTCTCTTTAAAGTGTCCTCGAAGAAAACAGGCACACAAGATATGAGTGTCTGTACGAGCGGAATAATAATTTAAAGTAAAAAAAGTATATACAAGTATATACAAACTTGTTGGCTTCATGAACAGGTGTGCGGCGGCAACAAGTGCTTGCTATCGCATTGTGCGTTGCCCGTAGAATGCGACTTTTGATTAAGCAGGATAAGTTTGGAGACGGCAATTATTTGAAGATGTGAGCTGAGCATATCTGCAGCGTGTCTTCATCATCAGTTGTCGGAAATGCTGAAAGTTGTTCCGTTGACTTCAGGAACCTCCAGATACAACGCCGGAGCCCTAGCCTTCCCGGCGGCTGCGTTGCGTCCTCGATGCCGCAGATAACCAATGAGCCACTGGCCCTGTAACGCGACAGTGCAATGCAGGTGCGACGTTCATCATGTTCAGTGGCACCACATAGAAAAAAAACACACGTGAAGTTGTGCCTCTATCGCATCCTCTGGCAGGTGTGATGGCAGTCATTCGAATGACCGATGTCGGCATTGAGAAATTGAAACTCCACGGCTATTTTGCGTTCGTAGCGGGGCTGAAAAAGGGGCCAAAGTGTTTTTGGCATTGTGATAGTGATTTTATGAATAGCGTGGGCTGCAACCTGAATGCTAGGAGGTGGTTTGTTTACAGATTACACCATTCATAGACTATGGCATAGAAAAAAAAAGCAATTTTATGCCAATGTATGCTTCCAAACGACGACGTAATGGCGTAACGACAACTCGCGTGAAACTGTCACCTGAGGAGAGAACAATGCATAGCGAAGCGATATTTTAACAAATGGAGAACGATGATTCTCGACTATTTTGCTATTGTGTCTAAGTTCTACTTCACAGTGGTGCGAAGCATTTTTGGGCAGTAAATTCTTACTTGGTGTTTTCCACTTTGCATGGCGAGGGTAAAAATAGGGTTTTGAATTTCGTGAGGACATATGAGTGCTCTGTGTTGGAAAAGCTTAAAAACTCCTTTCATAATTGTATTCTCCTGCCAAAATTCAAATGCATTTATCGATAGAGTAAGGAAATATTTGTCTCACGTGGTCACGAATGCATTGAAATTTTATTGCAATATTATAAAAAAAGTGGGCTAAGGAAAATCGTTAGGTAACACATGAAGTTATCATGCTACGAGGGAACTTAAAAGGGTGTAATAATAATAATTCTACGCTTTAACGTCCCCAAAACCACGATATGATTATGAGACGTCTTAGTGGAGGGGGCTCTGGAAATTTCAACCACCTGGGGCTTTTTATCGTGCACCTGAATCTAAGCACATTTGCCCCAAGCATTTTCGCCTCCATCGCGACCTCCGGGTCAGCAGTCGAGTGCCATTAATCTTAGTACTAGACCGTCGTGGCGGGCAGGAACTGAAAAGGAAGGGGAAAGCACATACAAAGAAAGCTTGCCCTGAATAGAAGAGAACCATCCCCATTGCGAGCCAGGAGTTGAGGCGTCAAGTTAAAAATAGCAAAGATATTGAGATAAATTACACTTAATATTTGCAGCACGAATCATGTGAAAATTCCTGGAGATAAGTGTATTCAATAACACAATCTCACCTTGATGCAGATAAGGAAAACTTATAAGCACGTGCTGAAAGTTATAATGAGTTTTTTTCATCAGTATTCACTCACGATGATAGACAAGCACAGACTTTTAGTGTGGACACTGACACACCACCAATAAAATGAGCAGTATTGAAACTAATCCTTAAAATTGACAAAAGAAAAGTGGAGGACCTGATGAAAACCTTAGATTGATTGCACATTGGTACGTATTTGGGCTTTCCAAATATTTGAAAATTATTTTTCAGTTTTCAATAACGGCCGTAGTGGTTGCTTTTCCGACGCTTGGATGGGGGCTAAAGTCATACCGATGCACAAATTTGGGAGTACTAACGATTGCAAAAAATTTTGTTCGTGGGGCTCGCATGTCGACAATATATGTATATATATATATGTATATATATATATATATATGTATGTATATATATATATATATATATATATATATATATATGTATGTATATATATATATATATATATATAGAGAGAGAGAGAGAGAGAGAGAGAAAGAGAGAAAGGGGGGAGGGCGAAGGAGGTATTCGTTGTTGCTTCTCAAGATTTGAAGTGGTTGCTTATTTTCATGATCAGTACACTCTTCAAGCTCACAGTATGTTAAACACTGTGATCTAGTAAAAAGCATTGTTTTCATTAGAATTCCAGCACTGACTAAAACAAGAAGCTAAAGCTAAAATTTCCCTTGCACTTTAGGATGCGTCCTAGGTGCTACCTAGACGGCGCGATGTTTTGCGAATGAGCCCCACTTCTTCGTGTCGAGAATTCTATAGACATCTAGTCACACGCTTGGTAAGATGTTCGCTTTTTCCGCAAGATCTTTCAACACCACTAATCGAGAAAAACTACGCTACTGAGTCACGAGACTACTTACCTCACAGAGACAGCTGTGGCTCCATATGTAATACAGATTAAATATACCAGATGTTTCGAGAAATTTGTCCAAAATCCTCGAAAAAAACAGAGAAATGCGACACATGTGCGACGCATTCACAATTACTTTTCATGTAGGCACAGACATCTTAAGATGGTAAGGACATCATTTGAGACAGTAGTTATGAAATTAGAATTAATTAACTTTTAAATGTGAATTCATTTCTTAGTCGGGCTGTCAGGCGCATCCGGCGTTGTCCGCGGCGGCGTCCGCGCGCAGGCAGGTATTATCTCTCCGCTCTCACTCCCTCTCCCATAGCAACAGCTACGGGCGCGCGCGCGGTTATCCTCGCCCCAGCAACCGGAGGATGTGGTGCGAGGGAGTGTAATAGAGGGTAGGTGCAGTGCTTCGCCGCTCCTTCTCTCGCCGTTCGCTCTCTCTCCTCCCTGCGCCCCACTCTCCCGTCCGCTCGCGCCTCACTCTCGACCGTTCGCTGGCTGGGCGCCTCTCAAGGCGATGGCAGAAGTCGGTGAAGGCGAAATCTCTCGGCGCAAGAAATGCATTCGCATTTTCTCACGATTCCCTTCAGGGAGGTGGGGGCATTTTTTTTATTCAGCGCAGCTATGCAGTTGTGCCCAATGGCAGAATTGAAGTCCTGCATGCGCACAACCCATTGCAGTTTCGTGATGCCGAAAAAGCTGTCTCTTGTAATAATTGCGAAGGAATGAAATTCACATTAACTCACCGGCGAAACCGAAACCGATACGCGGAAGAGCGCAACTGCCACATTCCTCTGAGAAGTCCAGAATTAGTGAGCGCCATTATGTCAGAAGCAAAAATTGCATTGCAAAGAAAAAGTTGGACAGACAAAGAACACGGGGCTAGCGCTGTTCTTTGTCTGTCCGTGTGTTGCTTTCCGCTACAGATTTTTAAAGACGATAGTCTTTCTTGGGATACTTAAACGGAGAAATTTTGGTCTGTCTGTCTGTCTGTCTGTCTATCTGTCTGTCTGTCTGTCTGTCTGTCTGTTTGTCTGTTTGTCGGCACGTCACACGATTCAGCCACCCGGCCAAAGTTTAACCACTTTCTGAGCGCCCAGCCATCTTGCACAACTATTTTTGTTCATACTTGTGAACATTGTCGATCAAAAAGCAAATGTTACGCATGGGTGAGGAGCAACGTCAATAAATAAGTAGTCTCTGGTATGTTTCTTTATAAGAAAATACATAGATACGTAATTATGAAGACCCCAGCGTTTCTTAGGCTGCGCTCAAAAAAGCGACGCTATGCACGAAAAAAGCCCTCGGCCGACGATATGTTGCTGCTGGGTTCTGCACAAGGTGATGTTTCTCGACAGCACTGCCAGATGGCGTCCATGTCTCACCCAGCGCCTCCTCTGTTTTATCAAGGCCAGCCAGACGCGGCTGATTCAACTTAGAGAAAGCGCTGTCTGAGGCAAGGCAAAACAGTGTAGTACGGCCGGCAGAAGACTATCGTCTTTCGACGACATTTGCAGCGAAGCACGCAGATACGCGGCCAATTTTTTCTTCCGCAGTCATGAACCAAACTAGCCCCAAATAACATTTTGCTAAGTCATAATATTAGCCATCAACCGACGTTGCTGTGTAGGTGTGCGAGCTGCGCTTGCAAATATAGCACGCATGATGCAGATAAGTTAACGAGCACGAAAAAATACACTAGGCAGCCTAATCGTTGTCTTGAGTAGTGGCGTCATTCTGGTCATCCCCTTCTTTCGTTTATCGGTGCTCCGGTTTCGGTCGCGCGGGTAAATTTGGTTGACTTTTATTACGCCAAAATAATAATAAAGGCCGCTTCTTCTATACCTCAAAGCTGCGAAGGGTTCTACGCATGAAGAACCTTTAATTCGGCTCTATGATATAGCCGCCTAACTGCACTAAATTCAAAGTTAATTAACTTGACTTTCTTTATTACTGTCCTAAATGATGTTTTCGACTATCTAAAGATCCCTTCTGCTACAGAAAAAGCAATTTTAAAGACAGCGAGGAAATATTGGATTTTCCAGAATTCTGAGGACTTTGAACAGATTTCTTGAAACGCCCGGCTAGATGTTCATTCACCTTCCCTATACTCAGGCTTGATAGAAGACAAGAAAAAAGTAAAAGCCTCGCAAAACATGCACAGCGGAAGGCACCGTCGTGGTGCAATAGCTACGGTGCTCGACTGCTGATGCGAACGACGTGGGTTGGATCCCGGCTGCTGCGGTCGCTTTTTGATGAAGGTGAAATGCTTGAGGCCAGTGCAAGTGCAAGAACATCCTTGATCCAAGGGCACGTTAAGCTAACACAAGCAGCAAAATTTTCCGGAGGCCTCCTTTACGGTGTCTGATAAACATCTCGTTGTTTCGGGCACCTCGAAGTCCAACAAATATTTTTAGTAGTAGTAATGCAAGATGCCGAGCTAACCGAGCTCGAAATAACAGCGCAGTAGAAATGGAACTATTCTAGCCATATAAAGTATAATACATATCAAGCAGAAGACAGTCGCCATTCTTCCGCCAACAGACGACTGTTGGAGGCATAATCATCGGAAGAAGGAAGCGATTTTGGCAAATCTGGATGCCTAGTACATTATATTCGTCTTAGCAGCATTGCCGATGTAGAGTCGCCTCCCGGACAAATAAAAAAAATTAAGGTGTGTTCCGATAGATGATCTTTAAAACGTCAGCTCACTGGCGAAAGTCGAGGAGAGTTGCAATGTGGGCTTGTTGGTGAAACATTTGAAAAGCTTTGATGAAGCGCGAAACGACATACGGACACGAGAAGGCACATATGGACACCACGCAGCGCTACTAGCAACAACATGTTTATTTTCAAAATCAGACTGCTTTTAAACCCTAATCGCCAGACATACAGTTCAGCATGTGAGGTCCCTCAAATCTATGCGCGACAAGTCACTCTATCAAAAAACAGATACTACCGTGTATGGCCACTTACGCAGGAAACCCCACTCCTTGTTTGACAATGCTATTGAAGGCATACTAATTGCACAAATCACCGAGTGCATCGAAACGCTCGGCTTCCATGATTAAACGCGTGGTTTCATCGTTATGTCGGCCAACAATGACAGTGCTCTCGAACAAAGGCCGACAACCACATGCATGAACGTGAAGAGCGAGAAATCCCTCAGGCGGAAGTTTATTCGATTTGTAAGTGTGCTCTCTAAGCCGCTCATTGCACACATATACTGGTTTGGCCGACATATTGTATCCCACACGAGAACGGAATACGATAAATAACGAACAACTTGCAGGTCAACAAATTTGTTTCCTATGCCTTTTAGTGCAGGGAACATGTTCCCTTCGAGATGGATTTGTCATAGCACACAATTTCCCGAGTTTATCAGGCACTGAAAACACCACCCTAATATTGTCGCGACTCGCCACCTTCTTGAGCTTCAATACCGGTAGCTAAGCGGCCTTGTTGGTACGTACACATGGTTATTCTTGAGATTAGGTGTCAGCTGATGAACATATGGAATTACGGCCGTGCATATCATTTCTGCCGTTAATTGGTCATGAGCGTTTTGCTGGCTTGCTCTTCCGCGAATTCGTTTCAACTCTTTTTCTGCAACGGAAACTAAAACATCATCCGGATAACCAGATTCTTTCAATCGTGAGATCTGATTATGGAAGCTTTGCTTCGTTAAGTGGGCACATCACTTGTTCAAATGCGTTGCTCAGGCACGTCGTAGCGATAGCTCTCTTGGTTAGTTTTTAATGATTTGAATGAAAAGGAAGTAACGTTTTTTGAGCACGTGGCTCATAGCACCAGCATAGCCGGTTGTCAGAACAAACAAGTCCTAAATCTAAAAAGCGGATACGTCCATCACTCGGTAACTCAAGTGTAACTTCAAGGGGCTTAGGACCATCCCGAAACACATTCAACACATTGGTACTCTCACTTTCGAAATGTTCCCAGGAGCTGTCAATAAAAATAATAAAATCATCAGCATACCGAAAAACTTATTTGCTTTTGTCCCTTCGATACGATATGCCACGGTTCTGTCAAGTTCCGCAAGAAAAAAGATTACTTAAGACAGGTGCTATACATGAGCCGATGCAGCTACCCTTTTTTTGCAAAACAATATCATTGTTCCATTGGATAAACGTCGATGTCAAGATAAAATTTCAACAACGTAATAAAACCACCATCGACAGGCACACGCGACTCAGACGGAAAGCAACCTTGGCGTCAGAGTGGTCAGTATAGAAGCGAATCAACGAGCGCTCCCCCCTAATCTTCCTTATCCACTAGGGCAGGGGTGTCAAACTCACCTCAGCCAGCGGGCGGCAGCCACACAATTTCGTCCCGCAAGGGCCGGGGCGGTGCAGAAGGCAGGAAATGCGGGGGGGAGGGGGGGGAGAGTGGTTGTACAGATTCTCAGCAAACGTTGCCATTTCAAAGCAAACCTTTCCCATGTGTCATATACGGGTCATTTCTGAAGGAGATTTGGTGGCCAGGATTCCCACAGTATATCGATACAGATCTCCAAAATGCCTGACATCTGTGCGCCGATTCTAGAATATAGTATTTGTTCCACGGTAATGCTTCAAGACAGGGTGACCACATGGGTTGCCCTACTTGAACAATGCTTTATTGTTAGCCCAAGAACAAACCTATTATGAAAAGTTTTAAATTGTGGGGCAAGACAGTCATGTGCGGGCTGCGGGCCGCGTGTTTGGAACCCCTGCACTAGGGGGATGCACACCCTGCTGGTGGGCATACCTTGGCAGCCCAAGTTAATAGCTACATTTATAGCGCACTGCTGGGCGAAACCATGCGTCAACATGCTTCAAAATTTTGACTGCAAAGACCACAAAAATGTTTTTTTCCGCCTCCTTTAATGAGAAGTTACTGTGACGTATGCCGATAGACCCGCTTTCTCTTCCCGTCCTGGCAAATGGCGAACCTACGTGTCACTAGCGGTCACCCGAAGTCATCTTCGCAAAATCGTCGACGGGGAATGACAAGCTTGAAGCTTGTAGGTTGTGTCCGCAAGCAGACTGCGTAAATTTTTCGGAGTCGGAAAAAAACAGATGGTTATATAATTCTCAGCAATGCACAGAATATTATAAACAATGACGAGGAAAAGTCCCCAGGCCATCGCGGAGCACGCATCACAGTCACAGCGCAAGCTGGAATAGCAGCCTTTCTCCGCTATAAGATTCTTTTTGGGACAACCAGTACAAGTACACATGTAAAGTACCTGCGCGATAAATAATCGTAATTTTCATTAAGTAGGGCTGCACCTACTGAGCCATTTTCCCTCACTCTGCGGTGAAGCCTGGTACCCGCTACACATTTGTAAGGACATTATGTGCACTTCGTTTGTGCTGTGGCTCATGACGATGAATACTTACGGCTAAGCCCTCTTAAAGGATTGCAAGCAATCAACAACCCACTCGTTGTGCCATTCGCATTGTGTGACGCCTGGTGGTCTTTTTACTCTTCTACGACGTAATATTAAACACAATTCCTTGGGCGACATTACACATGTATAAGGTATTTTTCTGAAGGAGTTCCATGCACAATAAAGTGAAAGTCAATTTATCTCATCTACGTACAATCCCGGCTTTTGAAAGTCAGGAGCCGGGATTGTACCTTCATGAGATAAATAGGGTAAGAGCAGAGATACAAAAATACAATACAGATGTATACAGAGGCGCAATGATTCGTTCCCGTGTTACTAAATTCACTGTAGAGGAACCCACAAAAATGCTCTAGGGGATGAAAAGCGCTATGCACTTTCGAAACTGCTACTGCAAATTAAGTCACGTGGTGCTCTTTGCAGAGAGACATGTGAAATAAGAGCCGCATTTGAAGAATATTACAAAAGTGTGTTGACTGCTGCTGAGCTTCAAGACAATTATGAAGAAAAAGCTGACCACTTTATTGCCCTTGCGCCCCATTTTCAAGAGGATGACCGACTCACTGTTGATGGGCCCATCACCAGGAAAGAAATTAGGTTTGCAATAACTACTTTTGAAGAAAAACAAAATTCCTTGTCCAGATGGCCTTAGTGGGGAATTTTACACAGCATTTCAGGAACTTCTGATTCCTTTTCAGGAGCAACTTTGTAAAGAACCTTATGAACGATGTGAACTTCATCCTTCCATCTAATGAGGGCCATACAGCATTAATCCCAAACAGTTGTGATCCTGAAGCATTAAAGAGAGTTAACGGATAAAGGCCTACATCGTAATGTAACGTCGATTACAAAACATTTGCGAAATCGCTGACAAATCGGTCGCAGGCAGTGATCACAAAATGTCCAGGTGACCACCAAACATGTGGAATTCGAGGTTGCTCTATAAAAACAAATATCCATATAGCGCGGTCAGTCCTAGAGTGTATCGATGGTAGTATGCACCAAGTAGCCCTTGTTCAAATAGACCTTGCTAAATCCTTTGATAAGGTACAGCGTGCTTTTCTGTTCCGGCTCCTAAGACACCTGCAGTTGGGTGATTTTTGTCTATAAAGGTATTGCACTCTGTTATAAAAACTGCACGACAAGGCTAATTGTAAAGCGCACACTTTCGAACATAAAAGAGTTAAATTCGTCCCTACGTCAGGGATGACCTTTCTCGCCTTTGCTCTTTGCAGTATACCTGGAACCACTATGTTTTAAGTGTGCTTCTAAATGTAGCATTATAGGATACCGATATGAGGCCGAGGAAGTTTAAGTTCTAGCTTATGCCGATGACATTGCCTTCTTTTGCGTCGTTAAACCGAGCGTTCTAGAAGCAGTAAACACTACTTTACGCTTTTGTGAAATTGCTGGCGCCAGAATAAATTTTGATAAAAGCAGAAGAGTCTAGTTGGGCATGTGGGCTCAAACTCCCTCCGTCTTCTCATATATCCATTCGAATACGACTGCTATCCGGTACCTTGGTGTACCTCTCGATAACTATCGTAGCAGCTGCCCACAATGGACGTCCGCGATAACTACTATCCGCCGAAAGGTGGGAACATGCCACGGACGAGACCTTTCTATTTTTGCGAGAGCGAAAGCGTGCATTATATATCTCGCATGAAAGCTTATTTATGTTCTGCACGTGTTGCACTGCTCTCATGTGGACATTCAAGTCTTTCACAGGATATTTGCTTGTTTAATTCGATGCTCTTCATGGAAACCCTTGAAAAGAGACAACCTTTTTGTTCCACTTCAAATGGGTGGCCTCAGTCTGGTGCATTTGTTTGTGCGACAGTTGGTGTTCCGATTTTTTTTTACTTCAAGGACGTTTGTCACCCCTTTCTTTTAGTGGTTCTTCGAAACTGTCTGTGTTACCACCTTCCCTTTATTATGTCTCAGCAAGTGTTGCTAAGGAGTGGTAATTATGGGGATTCTGAAAATAAATTTTCGATACTGTCAATTTTATAAAAGCCACATTTAGTTTAGAGTAGTTGTACAATATTGACAGAAGAACTCTGACCGCTGCACATGTGAATAACCTTTTCCCTGAACTTGTTTATCTACTGCCATATTGGCTTTTGCCTGGTGATGATGTATTATTCCGTGTACGTAGAATGTGGATATCGCCTGTAGCGAAAACGTTTTGTATCAGCTACACCCCTCCGCTCTACCAGTCATGACGTGGGTCAATGAAAATTCAATATATGTACCCTGGACAGTAAATTTTAGACTCTGCAACCAACCTGAGACGATAGAACATTGTTTCATTCAGTGTAGGGATGCATTTCATTTTTTGGGACAATCTAAAAAGAACAATAAGAAAATACCTTCCTATCACCGCTCATGGTATTAGCTTTGTAGCGCTTGTGCGGGCTAAAACAATCTGACCTGGAGAACAAGACGACGACGAGGCAACAAGAACGAGTTCACGCGCCTGGCACCCCTGCAGGCGCCGCCGCTCCGCTCGGTCTAGCAAATGAAGCGGCGAGAAAACGGCACGGCCACGTGGCCGCCTTTACGACGTCTCACGTCTCATCTCTCACTACAGTGGTGACTCAGGCTTCACTTGATCGCGCTCGCTTCCTGATTTGCGCTCGCCTCAGGCGCTTGGCTTGGCCGACAGCTGCCACGAACTCGAGCACCGCAGTCTTCGCAGTCGTTTCCGAAGCCAGACAGTCATGACGTCTCATCAGGTACTTTTATCATCGCTCCAACTCCGAGAGCCCGAGGATTCTGCTATCAAGCTCCCTGAGCTCTGGTCGTCGGACTCGGAACTTTCATTCATCACCATGGAGTCATTGTTCGGTCGTCATCGGCTCACCTCGCAGTTGACCATGTATGACCATGTCGTCGGAGTGCTTCCGCCTCATACTGCTGCGGTCTTTCGCGATGTTCTACTTTCTCCTCCAGCTGATCATCCCTATGATCCTCTTAAGGAGACCCTCATCAGGCACACTACCGACAGCGGACAACATCGACTGCAGCAACTCCTTACATTAGAGGCGCTCGGCGATCGCAATCCTACTGACCTACTGCGTCGCATGCAAACCCTGGTGCCCGATCTTGCTGCGTCGCCGAAGAACGCACTTCTTCGGGAAATTTTTCTGCAGCGCCTTCCAACACAGGTGCGCATGATTCTGACAGCGTCTTCAGTATCAACACCGGAATCTCTTGATCAGTGGGCCGACAAAATTATGGATGTTGGTTTTCCCTCCGTGGTCACACTTCGTCGCCCTATAGGCCGTTCGCCCAACATCACAGCTAGTGGCGAGAGTTATGCGCGTCTCCTCGCTGCTAATGAGGAGCTTACCAGAAAAGTAGAGCAACTTACAGCTGAAGTCGCTGCCCTGCGAACAAACCAACCGCGCCCTTCCTCACGAACTCACCGCCTCAGCCCTAATCGCTCTGGCCTCCGTTCTAATAGTCCCGACATCCTTTGCTGGTAACACCGTCGTTACGGGCCGCCTGCAAACAACTGTCGCCCGCTTTGTTCATACGTGGCAAACGACCGGGCCGTACAGTGACGGCGACCGCTGGTCCCGGCCCCAAGCACAGTCGCCTCTTCTACGTTACCGACCGTAGCACCAAGGTCCCCAATCTGCATCCTTCCTCCTACGTTGGCTGAAAGACGCCATCCTCCCGACTCCCCTCCTCTCACCGCGGCCAACGGATCGACTAACCGGACTTACGGCCAAAAGTCGGTGACTCTTTACATTGGCCTCAGGCCGTACCTTTCGCTGGCTCTGTCATCGCGGACGTGCGCCAACCAGTTCTCGGAGCCGACTTCCTATGGCACTACAAGCTCGTCATTGACATTCGGCATACCCGCATCCTGGACTCGCATACAATCTTCGCCATCCAAGGCGTTTCCGGTCGCGCTTCACCGCTCCGGCTTCTCCAGGCGTACACAACCGTTCCCGAACCTTGGTCAAGCGTCATTGCCGAGCTACCGGACGTCTTCCGACCACCCTCCTTTCAGTCATCGGCCGCCCACAGCGTGACCCATCACATCGTCACGAAGGGTCCTCCCGTTTTTGCCCGCGCTCGTCGCCTCGCACGAGATCGTCTCGCTGTTGCCAAAAAAGAGTTTGAGCTCATGCTTAATTTTTTGTTTCATTCTTCCCTCCTCCAGTCCTTGGGCCGCACCACTCCACATGGTTCCTAAAAAGACTGGTGATTGGTACCCATGCGGTGATTACCGTGCTCTTATCAAGGCCACTGTCCCGGATCGTTACCCGATTCCCCGTATCCAAGATTTCACTTCGGCACTGCATGGCTGCACCATTTTTAGCAAGATCGACCTGGTGAAAGCCTATCACCAGATCCAAGTCGAACCCGCAGACATCCTGAAGACCGCCATTAAAACACCCTTTGGCCTGTTCGAATATTTACGTATGCCATTTGGTCTTCGCAACGCGGCACAAACGTTTCAACGTTTCGTCGACCAAGTGTTACGTGGATTCACTTGCTGCTTCGCCTATCTCGACGATATATTCGTCTTTGGTACCTCTACAGGACCTCACAAACACCATCTACGTCAAGTGCTTAAGAGACAAAGCAAGTTGGGCTTCGTTGTTGACGGCCCTAAGGGTGAGTTCGGGGTCACGCAGCTACACTTCCTCGACCATCGCGTCAATGCACACGGCATTCGTCCACTACCGACTCGTGTAACTGCCATTCTTGAGTTTCCTCAGCCATCCACCACCAGGCAACTGCGTGAATTTCTTGGCTTCGCCAACTTTTATCGTCTTTTCATTCCTCGCGGCGCCGATATACTGCAGCCTCTCAACCACCTTCCCACGGGCGTCAAAACACTGAGTACCCCGGTACCCTGGAACAATGCGGTTGAGCGTGCATATAGAGGCATTAAAGAAGCCATCGCCGGCGCTACGCTCATCGACCACCCTAAATGCGACGCCCCAACATCCGTCATGGTAGACGCATCTGACACTGCCGTCGGCGCTGTCATGCAACAGTCCGTTGCTGGCGCTTGGCAGCCCATCGCCATCTTTTCCAAGAAGCTTGTCCCTCCCCAGCTCCGCTACAGTACCTTCGCGCGAGGGCTACTCGCCATCTACTTGGCTGTGCAAGCACTTTTGCCATTTCGTCGAGGGACGCGTCTTTCACATCCTTACCGATCTAAAGCCACTGACGTGTGCTTTAACGTCCACCAGCACTTCTTACGCACCCTGCCAAATCAGACACCTCGCCTTCATCTCGGAATACACAAGCGACATTCGCCACGTCAGTGGAAAAGCCAACGCCGTTGCGGATGCGCTTTCTCGTGCTGCTATCCATGCAACACAACACGGCCGAGCGAGCATCGACTTCACAGCCATGGCTTCCGCCCAGAATAATGTCTAGGAGCTGCAGCTGCTACAAAACCACAACACATCGATCGTCTTGTTTGATGTGTTGCTGCCCTGACAGTAACGTGCTCCTCATTTGTGATATGTCGACAGGAAGTCCTCGTCCCTACGTCCCTCTCCCATTCCGTCAAGCAGTCCTTGATGCCCTGCGCTCGTTGGCTCAATCTGGCATTCGCGCCACACAGTGACTTATCACTTCGCGTTACGTGTGGCCGACCATTAACGACGACGTCCGTCGTTGGTCACGTGCGTGCCTCAGGTGACATTGGCGGCGGCAGCGGCGGCGGCGGCGGCGGCGGCGGCGGCGGCGGACAACTACGGCACCCTTGTGATCTCATAACAGCTTTCGCTGTGAAAGCTGATCCCATCAGCCAAGGGTATTAAGGCATCATCGCCTAATAGTAGCATTGGATGAAACGGAATGTTTAACCTATAGAACATATGAAAATGCTTTTGCCTTAACGTTTCCATGTAGGGCAAGCTATTAAAATGTGTATTACTGTTAGTTGCTCCTGACACTTTTCGTATGTTGGAGCTTCTTCACCTGTCATTAGATAGTTATGTGTGTCGTGCGTATCACCTATTCGAAGTCTGCATGTAACTACTTCTATAAAACGTTCTTCGTTAAAAGTGGTCTTTCATTCACCAAGGACAGGTTTAATGAGGTGAAGTTTGTGGCTTTGTCGTGATTTCCATTCCTGCTGCCAATGAAAGGTGATGGCCCGGCGCATTGCTTGAATCCCATCCCTGACAGGTATGTTGGTGTTTGATACACGTATGTGTTTTGTTGTTGCAGCTAGTTGGCCCGCCCTTTCATTCTCTGGGATCGCAACGTGGCTCGGGACCCAACAGATGCGTACGGTGTGGTCTTCAGGTAGGTGAGATAGCATACTTAAAATATCACCTATGAATGGCTCATACTAAGTTTCATGATTTAGACTTCGGAGAGCACTTAAAGAGTCTGTAAAGATTACAGCTTTTTTACGTTTTGAGCTTCTAATATTTCGTAGTGCCATCCACAACGCATACCACTCAGCGGTGTAGATGGAGACGAACTGCGGTAGTCTAGTTATTTGCTCTTATGTTCTTCCTACCGCGCTGCTTCCAACATAAGCAGATGTCTTCAAACCATCAGTGTGAAATTCTTCTTAAGTGTGGTACCTTGCTTGTAGTGTGCGGAATTCCTGCAGTATAGGTTCACGTGGAGTGTTTTGTTTCTTTTATGTGTTAGAGAAAAATAGAGGAAGTTATAGAAGTCACTCCATGGGGCCAAACGTGGTGGCCTTCTGGTGATGGAGAGTGCTTCGTTAGGAACATTTAGGGCGTGAAATTTTTCTTCAAATCTCAGTATTAGTGGTCTAATGGCGTTTCGCTTGTTCGTAGAGTGTAGTGTTGCTAGGCGTAGCCCTTTGTTATGGACAGGATCTAGGCGCTTGAGGTACGAATGTCTTGCCGAACCGTAGATTACACTACCGTATTCTAATTTACTGCGTACTAGAGAGCGGTAGATGAGCAGGAACCACTTACGGTCGAAACCCCAGTGCTTTCGGGGCAACACTTTGAGGACATTGAGAGCATTATTGGATTTAACCTTAAAATTGTTAATGTGTGAGAGAAAATTGAACTTGTTATCAAATACGACCCCCAAAAACTTCTGTTCTTTTTTTACTGGCACTACCATTTCGTTAAGTTTAAGTACGGGGTCTGGTTGCAAGCCTCAATTCTGAGAAAACACCACGGCAACAGTCTTTTCCTCTGGAAAGCGGAAACCGTTTTTGTTTGCCCATTGTGTTAGCTTGATTAACGCTATTGGAATCTGCCGTTCACATGTCACCTTGTTAGATGACCGGTTAGATTCGGAGATCATCCACGTAGAGTGAGTGCATATTAGTGGATGGTATGAACTGGTTGACAGAGTTCATTTTGACGTCAAAGAAGGTTGTACTTAAGACACAGCCCTGGGGCTCGCCGTTCTCTTCAGTAAATGTATGTGAAACAGTAAATGTATGTGGATGTTTAACAAGTTTTCTGTTTTGAGGATATATGTTAGCCAAAAGTTAGTGATGCTTTCGTAGGCTTTTCCTATG
Source organism: Rhipicephalus appendiculatus (assembly GCA_030522465.1). Lineage (NCBI taxonomy): Eukaryota > Metazoa > Arthropoda > Arachnida > Ixodida > Ixodidae > Rhipicephalus > Rhipicephalus appendiculatus. Next base: position 156,915 of record JALIZH010017538.1, read on the forward strand.
CAACTTGTAAGTGCTATGGACCTGTAGCTGTTTGGAAATGTAGGATTTTTTTCCAGCTTTGAGGAATGGAAATATACTAGATTTTTTCCAATTTGTTGGCATTATTCCAGTCTCCCAAATAACGTGAAAAAACTGCAGCAATGTCTCCCCTGCTTCCTGAGAGAAATGAGCGAGCACTTGGTACTGTATTCCGTCTGCACCAGGTGCCGTTTTCTTGCCTTCAGAGAGTACTCTGTTCATTTCCTGCAGGGTTAAGGGGGCGTTTTATGATTTGTCTTGGTAACCTTTTATGGGAAGCTTTTGTTTTTCTATACCCTGTATATGTTTTAAGAATGCTGTCAGATAATTTGCTGAGCTTGAAATACTCTAAAGTGCAGCGCAAGTAGGTCTGCCTGTTCAGATAAGGTTGGCTGTATGCCAGGAGTTGAGAGAATGGGGATATCATATGATGTATAATTGCCGCTAAACTTGTGCACCTCGTCCCGCATTCTTTCAGATGTGATGGAACTGCTGATAGAATAGACATATTTTTCCCAGGAGAGCTTTTCGGCTTGCCTCCGGATAAGTCTAGCCTTTGCCCTTGCATTTTTAAATAATAGTTTTTCTTGTGTAGGGTATCTACGAAAGATTACCCAGGCCTTGTATTGCATTTTTTTAGCCTGTGTGCACTCCCTTGTCCACCATGGTTTCAGTTTTTTATTTAAAGCACCGGATGATTGTGGGATTGCTTGTTC
>JALIZH010017539.1:0-25070 GCA_030522465.1 Rhipicephalus appendiculatus
GCTGGCCCGCAGCGATTTTTCTCGGGGCGAGCTAGGAACGCGGAGTTACGGCGACGCGACGCACTCGCGCGTCGCAGAGCTATTTTGGCATGGACGGATGCTATGAGCGAGGACGATGCTACGGGTGAGGTAGCCACCTGGCGGTGTGTCAATGCGTCGACGAAATTGCACTTTTCCTATTCGAAACGCGCCGAATGGGACGGACGCGTAGAAACAACGCTTTGAAGGAACCAATCGTGCATTTCACGGTCATAATGCATTACTTCAGTTTAGCAAGAGCACGGTGAGAGGACAGTGGTAGATATAAAGGCTTGTTTAACGCGTTCAGGATGTGTGACCTTGGCGCAGTGGATAGCGTGCTCGGCAACTCTTGTCGTGGACCCCGCGATCGCAGGTTCGACTCCCGTTGACGCAACTTTTTTTCTTTGTCTTCTGATCATGTGTATGTTTTCGACGTCATTTCCGTGACGCAACTACGCCACTCAAATCTTGGTGGACCCCGGCATAAAACACTTTCGTGTTAAAAAATTTGGCAGATCCCAAGTACCATGGGAATAGATCTTATGTGAAGCATGCGGGGGCGAGGTGACTGGGTTGTAATTCGTTTATTGAGCGAAACGTTACGAAGTGACGTTAAAGATATGTACAAATGTTGTACGCACAGGCATATGTTCAACAGTCGCATATGTTTCATGTAACGAGTTGTTTACATTTGCGTAACGATGCCAACAGAAGCATGGGTATTACCAACACCAGAAGCGGTACGCTGATTGTAGCAATTGTGCTTGCGAGGATGGTAGCCATGGATAGTTCATCGCGGACCTACTACAGTGGATGGCACTTAAGTATGCAATTGACGTGAACCCGACATGACGCCTGCCACATAGGAGTACATATGTAATGATTATAAAATTAGATAGCCAGCACTGCAAGTACAATTGATGTTTCGCCAACATTACGCCAACATATGGTCTTTTTCCAAAGAAGTTCCGAAACCTGGCGTGGCTCTGTGGTAGAATAGTTGATTGCCACGCAGATTGCTTGGGTTCAATTCCTTCTGGAACCCTGATATTTATTATTTGCATTCTTTGGGTCAACGCTACTGGCGCCAGTTTTTTCTTAACGCCGTCGCATTTAAATTACTGGTGTCTGTCCTCGCCGTTTCTGGGTAAATATAAATTGTCAAACACCTGTCGCGCATACCAGCATACCGCGGCCCGTGGTATACGGGTATGTGCCACACGTGTCTGCAGGAAAGGGTTTGACGACGTCTGTGACAGGATTTTCACGTTATCCATGTCAAGACCAGCGAGACATATTCGTCAATGCCTCTTACCCTCCCATACAAATTTTGGTCTACCCCAAGTTAGGGAGGCGATCACGAGAGTACCCAGACGTAGGCGGCTAGGTAGATAGATAGATAGATAGATAGATAGATAGATAGATAGATAGAAACGCGAAAGTGCTTACAGTACACAAATAAATGCTTCGCATGTAATAATACTGCACAGTTCTTACTCTGCTTAATAAAAAGGTGACAATTGGCATAGGTTTCCTCGATACTACACAGACCCAAATGCGCGAAATACATATGTTCAGTTTCTCATTGGGTATTTACTGCAGTTGCTATGTTATTATTTTTTGTGACTTGTGCGTTCGTTGCTTTGTTGCTTGCTATTCGAGTTAATACTGCTCACTGTTGCCACTCCTGTTGAGTACAAGGGTAGCTGAGGGCCCTTGTCAGCCTGCCTCTATGGAGAGCAGCTTTTACCTACAGCTGTCCTTCATGACTGTGTTGATGAAAATAAAGATTATTATTATTATTATTATTATTATTATTATTATTATTATTATTATTATTACATCAATATTCGGTACATTTCTTCATTCTGTGTCTCGAGTTTTCTAATAAAATTGTTGTCATTACCTCATAAATAAATACAGCTTTTGGAACGAACATAAGCTCTCCATATTTTTGTGCCAGTGTTCAAGCGACCACCACATTGCAAGGAACCTCCTAGAGAACGGATTCCTGAAGGGAGTGGGCCAGTTACAGGCGATAGATTCAATCGGAGGATAAACATCAAATGGGCGTTTCACGAACTCAGCTGTCAATGCACGATGCGTCGTTGGAATGGTTACGGATCTTTAGAAAGCCTGTTCCCCACTTGTAGTAACTGCACACGTGAATGCACAGGTAAGAATAAGAGCAGAGTGCCCGCTAAGGTTATAGAAGAAGCTTGTGGCTGTCTCTCTAATAATTAGAAACGAACATCGGGAATCATTCCTAAATGTTTCTGAGTAGCTAATGTACCGAGACAAGTTGTGAAATTGTCATTATTTCTTGGGCCTCATAAGTGTAATGCTACACTTTTTATGTTATAAAATACTGATATTTCTACCATTAGTAATTTGTTATCAGAGTCAGCATTTTTACGGATGATAACTAGGGCTCCGCGTTTCCGTAGTTTATTTTTCATGAAATTCGGAGGGTGTGTTTCGGCGTTTATGTTTTGGGGAGAAGTTCGGCGTTTATCGGAGTTTATTTCTCATCGATCCCCAATTCTCCGAAATTCGGGGTTTAATTTTGCATTATAAGTTCTTCCATGTGGTCTTAATAGTAATTTCCAATAAAATTGCGTTGCATTATTGCTTTTCATTTCTTTTTCTCACTGGCTGTCTGTTTACCCTATTAATAAGGCTGTTCATGTATGCACTGCTGTATAATTTCCACAGTGTACCTTTGAGGCGCAGCAGCTAGTCAAGATGCTCCTCAGCTTTCTTCCCAGCCTCCTCTACCTTCTTGACGAGAAATAATGGTCCTAGTAATATTATTATTATTATTCTCAATACTCAGAAATGTTAAGTGAAATGATATCTGACCACGAAAATATGCGAACTCGGTAAATGTATTTAAGATGTTTCGAACGTTTGACCGTCCAAACATACACCCAAACACAAATACTTCAATAAAAAACACCTATGTTTGTTCATATTACAACACTGAAGCTTGTAATAGACGTAAGTCTATACTTTACGAGTTTACTGCCATTGATGGAGGTACGCTTCTTTCGATTGATGATTATCAGCTTCGAAAACACCCTGTGAATGTTGAGAATACCTTTTTTAAAACCGGTGTTTATCAGATAAATCTAAATTGCCAATAAATTTAGCGGTGAGTGCTAATCGGATTTATTTCGGATCTATCCGAAAACACGGAGCTCTAATTATAACCCATTTCGTCGGAGATAATTGCGGTGATCGCGTTCACGTCAACGGACATCTCTTTGATAAGCATTTCGGGGCTGTTCAAAACTGCTTTGGAAACCTGCGTACAATTATCAGTTTCAATAACGTGAAGGGTAGGAGGATGAAGATTTTCGACACTTCTTACACTAGCAAATAGATTGAGAGCACATGATTTTTAACGCGATAGCGTTAAAGAGCTCGTTTCGCAGAAATTCCGGCGTTGGCGGCGGAGTCGTTGGTTGTGAGAGAAAAATTATCATCTTGTCCGTGACCGAAAAATCGAGAAAGATGCAAATAAAATAAATAATAAAAAATTCCGCGTCTGAGTGAGGATCGAACCCAGGCCGTCTGCGTCGCAAGTAGGTGTTCTACCACAGAGCCACGCTTCTGCTTGGAATTACATTGAAAATAACTTCGTCTGCTAGGCAATGCAGTGAAAATAACATTCATGCTGTAAAACACACGCGTCCTGTATACAGGCGTCACAATACAACATGTAACATCGCAGTAATATTGCGTGGTACAAGTGTTCATTGCCATCGGGCGTCAGAACAAGTGAATATTGTCAAGTGGTCGTGACGTCGACGAAGGCAGTAGGCAGTAGTCCAAGATGAAACACTCTATTTATTTAAACAGTAGTCCAAGATGAAACACATCGTGGTTCCAATCCGGCCACCCGTTACAAAAGGCATACACGTTACTGCGCGTATTTTGTTAAGGCCACGTGGTGGGTGCATAGCAAGTTCCAAGAAATTTCCCGCTCATAATTCCTAGTGGTTTAAAGCATGCTACCCATTACACAATATGCACTAAGTGATTGCAGTACGCACCAGGGACAGGATATCGCTACGGCGTTCAACTCTTAAAGGCAAAGCTTAAGGGTCCCCCAAGTTTTTTTTTTTTTTCTGTAGCTACTGTATGACGACAGTCCTTGCTTAAATGTGGGGACAGCGTGGCACTTAGTCTAGCATGAAAATAAAACATAAACGTAGCTATATATACTAATGTGTTGTACATATTATAAAATAATAAGATTACATGTTCTCAGATGATCTCTAGTGATTTTTGCTATTTTCTCAAAAAGTGGTGCTACATCACCAAACTGTATATTTTGAATGCAGATGACAGGTATGACAGCTATAATGCAACACAGTTTTGAGCGCAATGCAAATTTATTGGCTGAGCTTAAAGTTGCAGTGTGTTACGTGTTTTGCTATCACTCAAGCGTCGCCAGCGCGAAGTCGGCGACGGGAATGACAAGCGGGTTCGTCCGTTCCGTACGCAAGTAGAAACAGTGAAGAGATCGGAGAAGTGTTTGGACAAAACAATAGCTTTAATTTAGCTATTGCGGCACGAGCACACTAAATACAACAATTCAAGTAAACTAACAATATTCAAATAGCGACAAACAATGGGCTTACAAAATACACAAGATCAATTAACGCTAAACTAACAATGAAATCAAACTAAACAATAAAGACGTGAAAGTTCGATGATATAAACAGGTGAAGCATACGTGTGATGACCGGCAGCGTTGCGTCCACGACGATCGGATGCGAAGTCCCGAAGATATCTGGCACGACTCCGAATTCGGTGGGTCCGAGTTGCAACGCCGATGTTTCCGGGAGTTAGCGCTTGAAGGAGATCTCAGGCAGGTTGAGCTAACCTGAGATTGAAGTCCCGATGCCTATGTTGCAGACGTGTCTCAACTAGGCGAACGGCTAAGTTTAGGTGGCCAGCCGATACAAAGCACACACTAAAAACTTCTAGGAGAGATACTCGTCGATCTACTTCTACTCCATGCTTGTCAAGCAGCTAGACTGATTAGCAGGGCGATATCCTGCGCTTAAATCTTCTTCGTGTCCCCTCACTCTCTTCCTGGGGGAAAAGGGGACCATCCACATGAGTCCAATCATGCGCGTTTTCATTGTCGCAAAAGTCCGCCCTCAAAATATTTGTAACGCCCCTTTTTAATTAGGGGAGGGTTCTCCATTAATCCAGAGACAACCCGTTTACGGTGACTGCGCAGGCGGCTCGTGCACGTGCAGCTCTTTCCGTGGGAACGCATCCTGCCTCCATTCTCATGCCGAGCGTTTGCAGCCAAAAAGTTCGGGGCTCACTGCGGATTTCCGTGTACCTGCCGTCGCCTCGGTACTGGACAAAGAGCCAACTTCGGCAGCGACACTCCCTTCCGGTGCTCTTCGCGGCTTTACGAAACAACTTTTCACGCCCAAGCCGGCGCGCCGGTCAGCGGGTTGGGTCTGGGTGCGGCGCGCGTTAAAGCATGACGAGGGGGTCGAAAAAGTGGCATTCCGTGACACAGTGCAATGACACAAGACACCCCTGGAAGAAAGGTGTCTAATTCGTCTGGCGTCTTGTGGGTATGCGCTGAAACTTTAACCTCAAAATAATGAACCAACTATACCGTATGACAGTTGTATTTTTTGGGAAAATGATAATATCTAGGGGTGTTTTTCGAGATGTTTTCGGGTGGCATACAAAACGCCTACACAATGTGAATGATTTCCCGCGAGGATGAAGTAATGCTGCAAACATATGTTTTTTTTTAATTAAGGGTCGAATTCTACTTTATTTTTCAATTGTGTAGGTCAGTTTTTTTGTTCCAGATTCACTACAGGGTGATGTAATCTACAAATTGATGAGTCGCCGTTCGTCTGTAGGTTTCACTGTTTTTGTCATTAAAGAAACGCTTTTATGATATTTGTATATCAAACTTCCCTGATGAAGTCATTTATTCACAGTGTCCGTAACCATATGTCCTTTTTAGCCTAAGGATAGTGCTGGTGCATTTAGGTGCGAGTACAAATCTCATATACATTTCACACTAAACGAATGCGGCATATCGTGAAGCCTGTATACAGAACGCGTGTATTTGGAAAGCATGACAGTTATTTTCACAGCATTTCGAAGCAGAGGAAGTTATTTTCACTGTGTTTCCAAGCACAGGCGTGGCTGTGTGGTAGAACACCTGCTTGCCACGGATCCTCACTCGGATCCGGACATTCTGATTACTTTTTTTTGCATCTTGATTTTTCGGTCACAGAGAAGATAATGATTTTTCGCTCACAACCAACGACACCGACGCCGACGCCGGATATTCTGCGAAACGAGCTCTTTAACGCTATCGCGTTAAAACGGTAACCGAGATGATTACACATGTTTTCAGGGGAGAGCTCTCACCGCTGTTGCGTGGAATTATTGGCAATTATACAAAGAAGCGTTGGCCTTGGTGTTAAGTATTATGAAGTTTAAATTACATGTTGGCGAAGCATTTTCCTCTAGTCACCGATTACAAAGTACTAACAGGACTGTTTCACCCGTAGAGGCCGGTCACGCATATGTCAGCCGCGAGAATTCAACGGTTGCCGTTGCTACTCTCGGCTTACCATTACGACCGCGAGTACAGCCAAGGAGAGTTAAAGTTTACTGACAAGATTTTGAGGCACCCCAAAAAGGACATCTTTCATTTGCATGGTGTGCACTGTGATCGCTGTCCACACACAGGAGCCCGACAACACGCACAAAATATTTTACTTCGATATTAAGTTCGTCGCCCAGCATCTGCAAGCCAGCCCCACAGCAATGGACATGATCACGACAAGTCAACACAGTTCCCTGGGTTTGCGAAACTTGCGTCCTGCATGCAGCCTAAATCGTAGAAATCACTGTCAGAGTATATGGACGACCATTCACGCATCGTTGTTTACGTGAACCACGTGCGGCTGACAGCAAACAGGCAGCTGTTGCTAGTATGTCGCGAGTTGCAGTCTCCCCGTGACGGCAGACCTCTCTTGACACGTCACTGCGAAGCCACCCTCTCGATACCGAAACCGAAATCGCTCCTTTAAGACAATGGTACAAAATATATATTGAATGCATTCCCAAGCGCCACGACACTCTGTTTAGTGTTCCCGACGCCCGCGTTTTTTATTTAGAGCAACAACCCGAAGTTATTTGAAATTCGTGTCAGTACTCCTTTAAATGCTAACACAGACGCATCTTACGGCCAAACAACGAAACGTTCCTTTCCTTCGACCGCGTCCTCACCTTTACGTGAGGCCTCCTTACAGAAGTACCGACGGAGGAAGCAAGCGTACTCCGAAAGCTCCCTTCATCCGTCCTCGCGGGAGGAATGGTTGCCGCGCTCCTGCGTTCGAGATTATCGAATATAAGATAGCACAAGCGTTTATTCTGTAAAAAAAAGTTGGGTCACCACATCACTTCTAAATTGAAGTGTTAATATAGAGACGCGTGTACGCTTTCTTCCAACTGCGATTACTAAATGTGAAAAGCCACCGTAGTCGAGCGCAAAACGTGGTGCGGTCTAGCAACACTGAAACGGCTGTCAGTCTAAACTACAGTGGCTAGAATACTAGAAGTGTGATCACCGCCAAGCGGCTCCTATGGGAGGGAGTGACGCCGCCTTTCGATGTTTCCGCTAGGTGGCGCGCGCTGTCGTATACACGTCAGGCTCTCAGGCTGAGCACGCTGTTCAACGCTGCTACTCTCCGGTCGAACGTGCTTCTTTTGCCTGTTTACGCTGTTATTTCGTGCTGCATTTGCTGGTCGGACAGCCTCGTCGTGTTTGTGTGATGTCTTTTTCGGAGTGCGCGCCGTGAGCAGGCGTCAGAGCCACTGTTTTAAGCCCAGATGCACGACTGGGCCGGTACAAATCGAGCAAGCAGAAAGCTTTCATTTTCTGAAGTCCACTGCGAGCTCCACTTCGAGCACGTTATTAACTGTGAGGTAGTGCGTTTGGACAGAGCTGGGCCTGTACTTATGCCGCATGTAGTGTCAAGGATCTTCCCAAATGCGCCTTTCTACCTCTTCAAACTTGTGGCGCAAAAAAAAAAAAAAAAAAAAAAAAAAAAAAAACCCAAAGGAGAGATCATGCCCGCCGCTTCTGATTCCTCAGAAAAGACGTCGAAAGGACGACGACAGGGAGCCGCAGAATTAATCAGAGCCACCCGACCTTCCAAGTGCGCCTGTTTACGATTACACAGACGTTCCACTTCCTTGAAATCGATGGGGAAGACACGTACTTGGTGAGGAACCGTTAAATGTCGCTACACGCCTAGCTCGGACATGAGTCTTCTTCACGCAGAGAAACTTATTACATTTTGTGCCAGGGGAAGTGCCACAACACAAGAAGTGTTTGTGCGTGGTGTGAAGATTTCTATGAATGGGCTATGTGAACCGACCTCTCTTCTGGAGGCTGTTGATGCCATTCCAGTGTGTTCAGGGGCAAGCTTGTTGTGCGAGTTTCCTTTTGCATCATCTGGTAAGAACTTGAAGGTATGGAATGGGAAGCTATACCATCACAAGTGTAAAGGTACCTCAAGTCAAGATAAAAGGCGCTGCACGAGTTGTAAGTACTTGAGGAAGCTCCTTATCAATCAGAGATACCGGAAGAAGAAAGCAGCAGGCAAACTGACCCGCGTGCAACAGTACGCCGCCTTATAAACAATGTGAAGACTCTCGACTGGACCATTGCACAACTGAAACTAGAGGATGAAGAAATTGAAGAAGCTGCACTCCTGAGCAAAATCGACAAGCTCCCATCCAAACAGAAGACTGCTATATTGCAGTGTTTTGAAGCTGCAAGGAGCAAGTACCTCAGTGGCATGCGCTGCAGCCCAGAGTGGATGTTGGAGTGTGTCATCATGCACATGAAGAGCCCGCGACGTTATGAACATGTGCGTAGGGGAGAAAATTATTGTGCTGCCTAGTCGTACATGCCTCAGAGCATTCATGAAGTACGACACGTGCTTTGGTTTTAACAAATGTGTCCTCTCGGGCATTTATAAGAAGACTGCTAATATGGGAGACTTCGAAAGTCATTGTGGACTAATCATTGACGAAATGAAACTTGCAGAAAACTTTTGTGTTCAGCGAGGAAGCGGAAAGGTTGATGATCGAATTTGTGGACCTTGGTTTCTTCACTCCCGAGGCTGACAAAAGGGTTCCATGTTTGTGAGAAGAGTAAAATGCTCTCTGATTTTCTGTGCTGTTGTTAATTGAAACATATTTCTAGTTTAGATACGCAAGAATAATTAAGTCCTTAAAAACTGCCTCATGCAAATGTTGAGCATAAAAACATAAAGGCGATTGATATCACTGTCATAGTGGCATTTTGTTGTGCTTCTTGATGTTTCTTATAAACTTTTTGACATGGCTATCCTCCCCAAAAAATTAATCTGTTACATGACTCAGCGCCAAGGAACGATTGCGAAGCTGTTAGCTAGCCGCAATATTTGCGATCGATGTAAAGGTTCACTTATGGTACTGTGCGTACGGTCGTAGCATAAAGTTATAGTGTTTAATAATATCTGCCGCGAAGTTCATTCATATATGAGGCGCTCAAGCCCTGCAATGTAGTAGAGACACAAAAATTCACGGCATCAACAAAACCATATCGGCCACAAACCAGCCTTGACATAGCAGCTTCGCTGCAGTGAGCCGAGCGAGCGACGTGTAAGCTACAACCAGCGCCACCTGGACAGCACCGGTCGAGGCATCGGTGGAGAGCGTCAGCGCAGGCGGCGCGGTCTTTACACTTCCCCTATTCTAGCCACTGTAGTCTAAACGCGCTTCACGAGTCAGACATGCCTGCGAAAACACCCCTTCTCCCCGCAGAGGTGGGGTGGGAGGGTTGCCTCGGAAAAAAGCATCACGTGGGCTAGCTCATCACGTGGGCTAGCTGTGAGGTGAAGCGCTCGTTCAGGGCCAGGAGCGGACCTAAGGGCGCACGAAGGTAGCCCCAAAGCAACCTTAAGCTGAGGAAGCGCCAAGGAACCCTTCACCAAGGGCTCCTCAATGAGGAAGCTTTCAGAGTGACATAAGGCGGCCTCACCAAAATGAAGGCTTCCTTACTGAGGAAAGGAACGTTCCGTTGTTTGGCCCTTAGTAGCCTATCATTGCCGTGTCTTGAGACCAAGGAGGTCAATAACGCATGGAACACGTGTTCTATACACGGGGCCTAAATTCAGTAGGCATTTTCCGCTCAGCAATTGGCAGACCTGAGGCGCACGGACAATATGCTTTATCAGATCAGGCTATGAACAGGGCGTGACAGGTTACAGCGCTTATCAGCAGCACAGCACCTAATGTCCTACTTATCTCCCCGTGACGAGCTCTTGGGCCGTCATGATCTGTTTTACCGGGGCCATCGAGTAGTGTTGCCAGATGAGGTGCGACGGTGCATGCTAATGGACTGCCCGGCAGTCCTTTAGATAGCATGCCAAAAGTTTGCGATTTGTTTAGCTCATTCCAGAGGCTCTCGTCAAGCTTGATGCTGATTTGGGATGTCTCGAAAGCCTGCGTTTTGTATATTTCTTGCAACTTGCCTGTGTATCATAGAAGCGTCGTGGTGTTTTCGATCATGCGGCCCTGCAAGCTGCGCTTGGTTCATATCATTCATGTACTGGATAACGGTGCAACGTTCTTTTGAGTGCGGCCATAAATGATGACGTCATGTTCATATTAAAATGAAACGTGTTGTTTGAATTGCATTCACAAATAAGCATCTTCGCACTAGTTGTGCCAAGCCCGATAAAAGTGGGGAGCAGCGCAGCTTTCTTTGTTTCTCTTTGTTTCCTCCTCTCCTTCTTTCTTTCTATCTCTATTCCAGTTTTTTTTTTGTCTTTTTCTCTTTATTTCTATGGTTTTCTATTCTTGATTCTATTCTTTTTCCCTTTCTTTCACTCACATTCTATTTCTTGCTAGTTCACTCTTTCAATTTTTATAGTGTTTTGTGTTGTCGAGTTTCCCTAGTCATAGTAGCAATTTCCGCACTTAATATTGCCATGCGTGTTTTTTTGTTTCATTTTGGCTGTATTCGGTTTACACCCACAAAGACTGCCAGCAATGGTCGGCGCAGACCGCGCCTGAGTGTTCGATAAGCTTCGTGATCTTAGTAGATCATTTTGTGAAGATTGTGTGGAGGACACGAACAGTCAAGCCTATTCCAGAGCTTGCACGACCACCAGTGATAAAGCTGGAAAGTTCGATGCATGATGTATCAAAAGCGGTGGGTTCGAACGATCATCAGTTTTAGATGCGAAGGATCTTATGAACGAGGCATCTCCCCCCATTGTCCGCCGTAGCCAGATGACGATGACTCTGCCATCACTGCACAGCACATGCTAGGTAACCATTATACGCCATGAGGATGACCATGACGCTGATGGCAGCGTCATCGCTCTCCCCGGCGCGCGCTCTTTTACTGCAGCTGTCATGGAGTACACTTCGACATGAACGAAGATATGGTGGATGATCGCATCGCGGTTGGCGCGGGCTCGCAAAGCGAGCAGCGAGATCCGCAGTACCGACCCCCGCGGAGGGTATCCCGAGCACGTGCTGTACATGGCCATGAAGGTGACCACAACCAACAACACCAACACGAAGTCGTGGGCCTATGCGCCCGGGACACCCTCCTGGGTTGTGCAACGCAAGAAGCCATGCACAAGGCAAGGGAGAATGTTGGCCAAGATGTCCCACGCAGAGTTCGCCAACCTCCCCGGAGAAATCCTGCTGGTACCGAGAAGCCGTACTTGATTATCGCCAAAATCGACATCATAGACGGGCTTGTCAACGGTGCGGTGGGAACGCAAAAGATATGCGAACGAGGAGTGGGGCACGAAGAAGACGATGACGCGTTCCCGAAACGGCTGTGCATGCAGTTCGATGCGCCCACGACGGGCAACCTCATCCGTCTCCGTTCTCGCCAAGCGGTGAGCAAAGCCATACGAAGCGAATACGATGTGGAAAACTCGTGGATATCAATCGAACCTCGCGCGGTAACACTCACCATCGACCGCAAGACGGGCGTTGCGTTCAAACGAAGACAGTTCCCCTCGTGTAGGCCAGTGTCATAACAGTGCAGAAGTCGCAGGGAGGAACTTACTCGTCCATCGTTTACGAGTGCAGCAAAAGTTGGCGTACGTGCACTCAGCCACTGCACAAACCAAGATAATCACTACATGGGCAACGCCGCCGGAGACCACCATTTCTACCACAAGGAAAGCAATGTTGACAGCAACATGGTGGACGAGTTTCAACGGCTCGACAAACAGAAGTTGGTCATCATCACGCAGCAGTACATCCATGCTTTCCAATAAGATGTGAACCCAGAAAGAGAGTTCACCATAGCCCTACTCAACACCCGATTGCTTTACGCGTATGCGAGGGACATCCAGCGCGACCCCGTACTCACCAACGTAGACGTGCTCTGCCTTACCAAAACGTGGAACGCTGCAAGACTCACCACCAACAGATACGATGCGGTCCTTTGCACAGAGCAAGCGCAACGCCCTTCTGATGGTGTCGGGATCTACGTCAAACGACCACAAACTGCAATACATCTCGACCTACCAATGGCCAGCCAAAGCCACAACGGCGAACACGCCGGTGTAAAACTGTCGAACGGAATCGTCGTAATGACAATGTACTTGGCCCCAAAACTATCCAAGGGACACATAACTAAATACATCGATAAGGCGATGCTGCACTATGAGACCACGTTCAAGTACAACCCCGTCGTACTCACCGGGGACTTCATTGTGTACATCATGAATGACTACTGGCTAGCCCAGCACATGGTGCCCCGTTACGCTCTCCGGTACATTTCGCACGATTATAAGCATCATACTACCATCTGGGGAACGTGTATACACATCGTCTTCTCCAACTTCAAGCTACAACCGCTGCAACAAGATCCTTTGACGTGATACTTTACGGATCACAAGGCCGTTATACTCAAGGGGGAACGTTCCGCTGAGCTTAAAGTCATATATGACGAGTAACGGCAACTACTACAATCAAGGAACCCGTGTGCTCCGTTTAGCAGAGGTCGTAGCCTGAAGATGATGAGGTAGGAAAAGCAACCATGAACATCTACGGTGAAGAATAATGAGCACCTCTTCACAAAACTTTAAATCGACTCATGGCTACATCGCGTACTACTCAGGGTTCCCTTTATAGAGAGATGTGTGTGATTTTTTTGTCGATGGCCGACGCTCTGTTCGCCGTTTTCAGTGCCAGTGTGTATTGCTGTAGTCTGACTCATTTTCCTGGTCACATGTTCGGCCAAATAAAGAGTTTAATCTTCAACACGCCGAGTGCTACTTTCGTCAACGTCACGACCCCGTGACATCTGGTTCAGGTGCTATTCCTTCATGTGCCGGACGCCCCAGTCAAGCCATGAACCCAGCCCAATTCACGACAACACAGACACCATCGAGGACAGTCGAGCGAACCGCAGGACAAAAGGGCTTTCCCCCACCCTCCGCAATGCGGAATCCTACCAGACAAGCAAGAACCCACGGCAATGAAGACCCGTTTTCTCTTGCGAGGAGTAAAGAAAGAGCTCTTCGCTGGGCTTGTGCGGAACCCACCCAAAACAGTAAAATAATTTATCTCGGAGCCTACAACTCGGAGGTGCACCAAGTAGTGCACCGAGTAGAATAATTTCTCACGGAGGCGCACCCACCAATACAATCGCCGATCAATGCAAGACAGCGCAGCTCTTCACGCCCTCAGTTCCGACCACCTGCACGAAACGATACGAGCGCTCGTGTGGTATAGGAGCTTTGGAAATTGTTGCCGTCCTCGCAGCCTCAAGTGGACTCGATTGCTGACGTCGTACGCCAATAATTACAGCAATCACTGGAAGCACCTCAACTAGGGCAGCCTGAGTCACAGGCGACCAGCTACGCCGAATCAGTCCACCGCAACGCTCCTCCACACCCGCGTCGGGACGCTGCGCCACCGCACTTCCGTCGCCAGCCGTCAGACCACCCACATCTCGGTCGGCGCTACGCTCCGTGAAAGACCGACATCTGGCGCACCCCTGAACCCCCGCCCGCTCTCTTACAACTGCGGAGAAGCCGACCATACCTACCACCGATGCCAGTACCGCCATTTGGGACAACGCGGCTTCTCTGTAAACGCACCGAATCCACAGCGTAGTATGGGCGGCCACATCACATCACCGACTAGATCGCAGGAGCCCATTGGAACCCCCGACGACCTTCCCGATCGCCGTTGCCGGGCCACTACGTCTCTTCCAAACGCCGACCATACATTGGCCCAACCCGGGGCCGGTCACCTTGCCCTTATCCGGCAAACTAAGGGCAGGAGCCGATGGAGGTGCGGTTGCAGTACGACTACCCTCCACAGCCGATGACAACGCCGCGGCGAAATCTAAAGAACAGACCGCATGCCAAACGGAACCCTCACGTCGAAACTTCGCGGCCCGAAGACCTGTCGCCACGACTTAACCGCAACGCGAGGTGACTAGCGACCTCGACTAGCGACCTCGAAGTTCTTGTTGACGGACACCGGAGCGGACAATTCTCTCAACAGTGGACCGTTCACCGCGAAGTTGAAGAAAGTAAAGACTGCTTGGAAAGGACCCGAAATCCGGACACCTGGAGGTGACCTAATAACACCAACTGAAATCTGACCGGTCAGAATCACGACTGACGGCCAGACTCATTCTAGGCATAGATTTCCTAAATCAGCACGGCGCCGTCAGTGACCTACCATCCCAATCAATAACGCTTTCCGCGCACAACGCCATCCCGCCGGATAGGAAAACTGGTCACCATACCATGACAGTGATACAAGATCAGGCCACCGTTCCACCTCTCTCCAGCGTCGTCATTTCCGTTGGCACCGAAGTATCAACAGACTCAGAAGGCATCATCGAATGCGACCAGCACCTGCTTATGAGTCGTCAGGTCTGCGTCGGAAGAAGCATAGCCAAGCTGAAGGATTGCAAAGCGAGTGTAATGCTGACGAATTTCAGCCACGAATACAATGGTACGACGGTCGCCTACATGAATGATCTTGCGGACGACAGCACTGCTTTCGCCCTCTTAGATGCTACCAAACCTGCTTCGACCAATCGAGGTCCCCAGCCAGCTTTCGACGTCAATCCGAGCCTTCCGATGCATAAGCAAGAAGAGTTCAAAAGCATCCTCCTCCAATACAAGGACTGCATTTCGCCGTCGACGAGAATTCAGCAGATCCCAGTGGCTAAACATCGCATCATAACAGAGGAAACTGCCAGGCCACTCCATCAGATCCCTTACAGAGTTTCGACGCGAGAGCGCGAGGCCGTAAAGAAACAAGACAATGAAATGCTGCGCGACGGCGTCATCCAGCCATCGAAGTCTCTGTGAATGCCCCCCCGTGGGCGTCACCCGCACATAAATAGAATGGGGCCCGTTGCTCTTCGCGACATTAGTTTGCCTCATAGAAATGCAGTCCTCGTAATGATGGCCTTCTTTCTCGACAGTTTTTCACAAGTGACTGACCCTCCGATTATTGCAACAGAACCTTCCTGCACTCAGATATTCCTCGCCTAATTAATTTGTAAAACCGAAATACAGTTCTTTTGAAAGTGGTCGGTCTTAGTTGAATAGTGAAATCACCCTCTTCTGCACGTACCTCGGAATAAAGGACTTGCGCAAATGCAAGCAACCTTTTGGCTCAGGCCAGACCCGTAGCCAGGAATTTTTTCCGCGGGGCCCACTTGTTGAAAGCCTTGAAAAACACCCATTTTTACTATTTTTCCTCAGGTAAAACACCCCCCCTCCATCCGAATGTCGGGAAGGGGGGGGGGGGGGGCGAACGTGTGGATCGAATATCCCACATATTTGAAAGAATCTGGCACTTCCTCACACTCAGAATTTTTTTTTCTCTAAGCTCCATATCCGCTCATTCATTTGGTCTACAGTGTCCTCCTCTCTCATGTTCTCCGCAGCGCCTGGTTAATATGGCGTGCTCTAAGCTTTCCTCCTGGCCTCCACGACGTGTGGAGGTGGTGTAATGAACGAAACCTCGCTGGCCCCCAGATGTCTTGGGTTCGTCTGTTTCGAAGCCACAAGCGGACATGACAGACCAAGCCACATTTGCAAAGCTCGGTGGGGGGCTCTGCAGATAGTGGCAGTGAAGTGTCGGTGCTCGGTTCCATCGCGCCACTCAAGGGGTCAGTCATCGGAGCTGACACTGTCCCCAAGGCCGTGAAAAGGCTTACATATTTTGTTAATCCTATTTCTCAAGGGTGTAGAAGCAAACCAGAAGCGAAATTTATTAAAAAGAACTTAATGCTGGCCAGGACGTACTGGCCAGGTACTGCCAAGGAAAAACATCTAGGTGGAGGTTTGTATTTTATTGTGCTAGATAGCACAAATATCATTTTCTTGCGCATAGGTTTTATGATGCCTTCAATCAAGGACTGTGTAACATACATCTGTGCTGTTGGCTGAATTGCTGCAAAACGATAGGTGACATGTTCCATGCTTCAGTGATTTTGCAGCGTAAGCTACACTGGCCGAGGTTGAGCAGTTTCGCGTGGCTTATCGAGAGCTGTGCTGTGCATGCTTGAGGAGCAGTGGCGTGATACGGCACACTGCTGGCACGCCGGAGAAGGCCTGGAAACTCCTGGAGTGGGCTGACGCTTGACTCGCGTGAGATCGCTGGCTAGTCCGTCCGTCCGTCAGTCATTTCTTTCGTCCATCTGTCCGTCCGTGCGTCCCTCCGTCCGTGCATCTGCCCATCAGTCCGTCTGTCTATCTGTCTGCCTGCCTGTCTGTCTGTCCGTCCGTCCATCTATCCGTAGTTCACGCTACGTAGATCCTGGCATAGCCGAGCTAAGCCACTACTAAATTTTAGATGCCAAGCATCTTATAGCGGGGGGAACTTTGTCCTTCCCCTCCCGCGTCCCACGTCCGGTCACATACATGAAGTAGGGGAAGCACGCACTATGTGAACCAGAATACTGTAGTACAATAAGGCCGTCAACCACCACCACAGTCACCAGAGTCATGGCCGAGAGCACAGAGTGGCTGCTTAGCACTGGCTATGCAGGTGGTGGGTGCAAGCAAGGAATAACACGCACCACCGGTGGTGTCTGTCGCACAGGTTGACTCCATTCCTTGATCTTGATTGAATGTGCTTGCTGGGGTTTGTCCACCCCCTCCTTCCCGCGTCCTTCGTCCCACACCCTCACAGCGCATGCGCGTCCCCTCCCACTCTCTCTCCTCTCCTACGCTCCCCCCTTTCTCTCCTCTAGGAATCCTCTCTACGGAGCGGCGCGCACCACAGGTGGTGCGACAGCTGCATACTCCGCTGGGGGGCGCCACGGTAGTTCCGCAGTATGAAAATGACGGAGCGCCCGCGCTTCATTTTCTCTCCTCTGCCGCGAAACGGCAGCGGCCACGTTTTTTCCCGCTCAAGCTAGCCATCTCCCACCTGCTTCGCATCCACACGTGGTACCCTTTAGCGGGAGATGGGGAAGTTTTTATTGCAAACAAAAACAAAGAAAGCAGGCAGAACACAAGCAAAGATTATTCTGTATAATTCATAAACTCCGTCATTGATGAGAAATAGCTTCAAGTAATGTGCTTTCGATGATGTATTCTGATCTGCTTAAATATATTCTCAAATGTTCATTTTTAGCGTGAAATCACAACCAAACTAGTTTTGTAGTATACATTATGCGAAATAATTTTTAAAGTTTAGGGCAATAACAATGTTAAAGACTTAAAAATTACTAAGTTCAGAACTACATCCGATAGCAGCGTAGGCTAAAATATGCTCAGATTCATACATTGAACGTGTGCGGATATTATACCTGAACGTTAAAATAAAACATTGGTCTATTAGCGCATGTGGCTTTTCGTATGTCTCCGGACAATTTTTCCCCTCAGCAAAGTGACATTCCCCCTAATTTATATGGGCAAGTTGCTTAGTCTCTTACGATGAAGTTAATGGAATGACGGCATCTGCTTAGATACGAGGGAGGCACTGCATGAAATTTCTTTCTATTCACGTAACATAAATGTAGTCAACAACCACGAAATGAAATTTTATGGGAGTGTTGAACAAATTTCATTTGCAGCCCGGAAAAATCCTACTGCATGTGTGGTATGCTTAATACGTTGCGGCAATTATTCAACAGTGATTGATGTACATCGAGAAGTAGTTTAGAAATTGTAGGAAGGCTTCTTTTGGAAAAGAATTTTATCTTTCAGACTGAATATGTAGAGGAAACTATATGTTGTAATTACATCATTTCATATTACAGGAAAAGACCCTGATCCCGAATGTATGGAAATTGATAGAAGGATAGCAGAAAGCAAGTGACTAATTTGTTCAGGAAAAAGAAAACTTCTTCCACCGGCATAGTCATATGCCTCGCGAGGAATAGTTTTCTATGTAGACTGCATTCAAGTAGCTTTTCTCACACGTGGTATGCCGATTAAAGCGTACTATGTTACAGCTTGACTCTGTCTCTTTCTCTTTCTGCGTACATTTTAACGTGTACGGAGCGGCGCTCGGGCACGGGCGCGCACCCGGCTAGCTGGTAGACAAGAAGGACGAAGAGCGGAATGAGAACAGCCAGCCTGGCGTAAGCGCAGCCGGTCACAGGTGTTTGACAGTTTATATCTACCGAGGAATGGTGAGAATAGACATTGGTAATTTAAATGCGAGAGTGTTAAGAAAAACCGACATCGGTCGCGTTGACCCGACGAATGCAAATATATATGTCATGGTCACAGTAGGAATCGAAACCAAGCATTCTGCGTGGCAGTCAAGTATTCTACGACAGAGCCATGCCAGGTCTTGGAACTCCTTTGGTAAAATACCCTATGCAGGCGTAATGTTGGTCATCTAATTTTAGAAACATTACATATGTACTACAATGATAAAGGCGTCAGGTCGGTTTAGCGTCAGTTGTAGTTAAGTGCCATTCATTTAAGTTGGTCTACGTAGCACTTTTCAGGGCTACCATCCTTTTAAACATAAGCGCTCAGTTTCATCTTAGCGTTTCTGGTGTTGTTAATATCCCTGTTGCTGTTGGCATCGTTACGCAACTGTAAACAACGGGTTAAGTATAACGATTGCGACTGTTCAACATACATGTCTGTGCGCGTAACATATGTGCCTATGTTTAGCGTCATTATTGCGATAGCAATTATATGAACACTGTCGGTTGGTTTCGCCGTCACCGTCGCCGTCACGTCCCGTATATGTATATGTATCCATATCTTTATAAAAGCCACAAAGAAAAATAATTCAGAAAAATGTTTCCGATGCGCGGCATCGAACGAGGGACCTCTCGCTCTGCAGCGCGCGGCGCTAACCGCTGAGCCACGACAGCGCATGTCCTTCAACGTTTAAACGGCGAACTATTTATATGCAGCGAGTTTTCAGCATTACCAGCCAGATGGCGCAAAGGGCGCGCTCGGCGGGGCCTTAGCTCGGCGCCCCACTCGTTGCAACGCCCGCGCTCATGCGCTCGTCTCCCCTGCGCACTTTGCCCCCGTGGGGGGTAGACGGCCCGTCGCGCGCTCGCTTATCTGAGGGTAGGGGAGAATTGGGTTGTAGTTACCGAACGCACGAAAGTCACTTCGCTCGCGGCAGTTCCCCCCATTTGGGAAAAGAAGACGCTTTTCAAACACAGCGAAGTAACAACTGTGGCACTTCTGTTAGCTCGCACTCGTCTGTACCTGTGAGTATGTTTCGTGCCTCATTTTTGTTGGAGCAGCGCGCTAAGCGTCGAGCTGTGAACGTTGTTAGTTCTCTCTCGTCCTGTCCATGTTGTTTGCGTGCGTCATGTGCGCGTGAGCAGCGCGCTGCACGTTTCGACCTGCTTGCCATTCGTCGCTTGACATTCCAATTTGTTGCTATCGCATTCATTGCTTCGCCTTGTGGTGCAACTGTGACTTTTTCGTAACGTTTCGATCACCACAAAATTTACACTACAGCCACTTTCCCCTCCACATGCTTCCCATGACATCGATTGTCATGGTACATGGGATCTGCCAAATTTTTTCTGCTTCACCGTGCAGTTATCGAGCCCCAATAACGATTCGCTACTAATAGTGCAACGGAGGAGTTGATAAATATATCTAATATTGATTAGTAGGACCAGTATTGAGCGCGAATCAATACGGGCGCAAGGTCCGCCCATTCGCAGGGCTACCGCACTGCCGCTTCCCATGGTCACACCCCATCTGATCACGGGGCCACACGAAACGGTGACACGAGTTTCAGCTGACATTGAGTCTGCTACGCGCGCACGTGCAGTCATGTATTGGTGACACCATCGTCGTCGCCGCCGTCATCAGTGTCTACAAGTGATGAAGAATACATTGAGGAATTGGAAATCACAGGTAGTCGCGATGTCCCGAATCATTTTTTATTCGATCCTTAGCAAATCATCGAATTTAAAGTCGACGCGAGTGGACAAGCGAGGAGAAGGCACCTGGAGATGCCCGCTTAGGCCGTGGTAGCTGGTAAGAGCACAGAACAGGAATTAACGTTGTGAACAAGACAGGACTATTCTGTGCACAACATTAAGTAGTCTAGTGGCGAACAATAACATACGACATATTCAACGCAAATGGTCGATAGCCTTAAAGGTGAAGTACGCCCGCACTGCTCAGAATTTCATTCGCGTCTGCCGATTCATCCACTACGCCGAGCTCGCCTGCTTCTACTGCCCGCCCACCCTCAAACACACACGCTGTCGACCTTCTGCGTGTCTCGTCCACAGCCAGGCGTCCGTGCTGGCGCGTCTTGTCCATGTCGCTGTCAAAATCCCAAAAGGGCACTCTCAGCGTTCTTTATTTTGGCAGTCTGATGTCTGTAAGGCCGTTGTTCAATGCACTGGGAAGACACATCGAGAGACGTACAGCGCATGCACAGTCCTACCTGGAAGCTTTTATATCGGACCGTAAGAGCACTCAGCGACAAATATATTAGGGCTAAAGCATTTAGTGTCTAAAGCTCACGTCCTTCCGTCCGTCCGTCCTTCCGTCCGTGCCCTGGCACGGTGTCAGGTGGGCGCCGGGGCACGTTAGCGAACGCCTGTCACGTCGGTCGGGCCTCGCGTCGGCTCTACAGCGCTCGCGCATCGCTTGCGTAGTGTCGTTGTGTCCAACATGTCCAATCATGCAAGAAAGGAGACGCGAGCATCGCGTTCCATTCTGACCGACCACGTTCCCAACACGCTTTGGAATTTGCAAAGTGTGCATTTTTTAGGGTGCCTTGATGCGCGTTTTTACACGCATCGAGGCACACTAAAGGTATTACTTCTTGCGGTACTTAAACCGCCATTGGTGTCAGTCACACACAGCTGTTTCACGACATGCTAGCAAGTAATGACGTTGAGATCGGCGTTCGAAATTATCTCACACTGACGAGCACACAAAAAATCATTCGAAGCGTCGCCATAGCGGCGTGGCGAAGACGCAAGATTTGAGACGAACCTTCCTCGGACGAACCTAAGCATGGCCTCTGAGATGGCGGGCGAGCGGCGGGTTTTTCTCCGGCCGTCCCAATCGCACGGAGAGAGCGTATTTCCCGAGGTGGGCGTGGCCCGCTCTTTTCCGCACCGCGGCGCACTTACTTGGGATCGGATAGAGTGCCTCCATGCGCTCGTTCGCCTCCGCTCAGCGGGGGCGCGCGCATCAAGGCACTCTAGGATCGGATAGGATCGGAAAAGCTGCCGTGCTGTTGGCGCAGCTTGCATGTGGCGAGGAAAAAATGGTTTTGCGCTTTTCTTAGCCTCGCGCTGATTCAAGTCAATGCCAGGGCCTATCGATTCTCAAATGGGCTTTTTAAATGCGAATGCATTTCATAGTCGGGCTATGTCAGGCATCCGGCGTTGGCGTTGTGCGGCGTTGGCTTTGTGCGCGGAGGAGGAGGAGGAGGATAGGTTGAGGAGGTGTGCGCGCCGGCAGATGTTAGATGTGAAGCATCTTATGGCGAAGCTTAATCCGGTGGTGGTGGGAAGCTTAATCCGGCCGCCCTTACTGCGCATGCGCAAACCCTTTCAAAAAAAACATGAAGATAAAAAACCTCCTCTCTCCCTCTCTCTCCTCTAGGCATCCCTCCCCGCGGCAACCACACCCTCACTGCGCATGCGCCTCCCTCCTCTCTCCCCTGCTATGCTCCCCCCCCTCTCTCCTCTAGGCATCCCTGCCCGCGCCGTCCACACTCCCACTGCGCATGCGCGTCCCACCTCTTCTTCTCTCCTACGCTCCCCCTCTCTTCTCTAGGCATCTCTGCCCGCAGCGTCCACACTCCCCCCCCACTGCGCATGCGCACCCCACCTCTCTCTCCTCTCCTACGCTCCCCCTCCTCTCTCGCCTGGCGACGCCGACACAGGCAGCGTCTGCTAGCGAGTTTCTTGGTTAAAAAATTGGCCGCGTATCTGCGTGCTTCGCTGCAAATGTCGTCGAAAGACGATAGTCTTGTGCCGACTGCACTGCATGAGCGGTATGAGTACCACAATTTATTAGCTGGGCTAGCCGCTGGGCTCGTTTTTCGGACGTTTTCCGGGCGCGCTTAGACGGACGCCGGCGTTTCTCCGCTGAAATTTGGTCGTCGGTCTTTTCTCTGCGTTCTCTGATCATGTCTTGTAGAGTGGGTCGTATTTCATCAAGCCGCCATATATGTTTTGCCTTGCCTGAGACAGCGCTCTTCTACGATGAATCAGCCGCATCTGGCTGGCATTGATAAAACAGAAGAGGACGCCATCTACAGCGCTACCGGGGAACATCGGCTTGTGTTGAACAATGCTGCTGCCAGGTGGCAGCACCACAGCCAGCCACAGCGTCGAAGTTAAATCACTGGGCGGAGACTTGTTTTGTACACAGCAGCGCCGCGTAATAAACACTAGGATCTTTATAATTACGTATCTATAGATTTTGTTTTAAAGGAACACTGTGAATAGTACTAAGGTATTGATGTTGTGCCTCAGGTATGCGTAATATTTGATTTTTAATTGCCCACGCTCACCCGTATGAACACATGCTTCTTGGTCAAGATTGGAGGTCGTAAGGCAGGGGGTTAAAGTTTGGCCAGCTAGCTGAATCGTGTGACGTGCCGACAAACAGAAAAACAGACAGACGGACAGACAGACAGACAGACAGACAGACCAAAATTTCTCCGTTTAGGTATCCCAAGAAAGACTATCGTCTTTAAAAACCGACTGTTCGCGCTGCACAACCGTTCACTGGCCACCCCGTATATATGGCAATGAATCTTGACCTCCAAGGTGGTGCCGGTGGGAAATTTCTCCCTGTGCGTTGTTGAACAATAAAAATTCGCAGCGTGCGCGTTAACTAAAAGCGGTCTGCGGCGGAGCTCGGCGGAGCTATATATGAAAAAAAATTTAAAAAATAAATAAAAAAAATTAAAAAAACAAGAAAAAGAAAAAAAAGGCGCTGCGCCGTGCTCCCGACCGGGCTGCAGAAATTAGGCGCCTTTTTCCTTCTTCAAACCACAACCACCATATATAAATGGAGTGAAGCGCGCGCGAAATGCATTCGCATTTCCTCACGATTCCCTTCGGGGAGGTGGGGGCTTTTTTTTCTTTCTTTTTTTTTTTTGTAGATTTGCGCCGCCTTTATTAGAGCACTTAGAAAAGCGATGTCTCTGCAAGACATCCCTTACTATACTTCGAAATTTGTATAGTATGGGGCGCTAGCGAAGGAGAAGAGAAAAAAACATGGTTGATCCCTCCGTCATAAGAATCGGTATAACACGAAAGTGAAACGTGTCCTTACAGAAGTAGTTGAATGTTTACTGTACATTGATATAAGATAGCTTGCACAATGTCTATTAGTGTTTGACAGTTAGAACACCGTTTAACGTGGATGCACCCACGTTGACACTTGGTGGTACATCTGTATCCCGACGACTAACGTCCATGATCAATGATTAAACCGACCCCTGTGATCATAGATGCTCGTGGTAGCTGTACGGTGAGAGCGGAATCAGAGAAAGCGGTGTGACAGCCAGAACAGCGTCCCTGATTGGACGTCCGTACTTGGACTAAGGTTGCCTACTCGCGGCATGTTAGAGTTATTGAACAACGCTGCCCGACCAGAGGCAAACGCAACGCGCGTTGTGTCTTCCCCGTTGGCCAGCTTCGAACGCGGAGTTACGGCCACGAGAAGCCCTCGCGCTTCGCAGAGCTATTTTTGGTATGGACGGATGATATGAGTGATGCCGCTGCTAGGGGTAAGGTCGCCACCTGGCAGTGTGTTAATGCGTCGGCAAAATTGCACTTTTTCTATTCGAAACACGCCGAATGGGACGGACGCGTAGAAACGACGCTTTGAAGGAATTAAACGTGCATTTCACGGTCATAATGCAATACTTCACTTATTCAAGAGCACTGCGCGAGGGCAGTGGTAGATATAAAAGGCTTATTTTTAAAGCCTACTGAGTATGTGACCTTGGCGCAGTGGATAGCGTGCCCGGCATTTCTCGTCGCGGACTGAGAGGTCGTAGGTTCGGCTCCCGTTGACGGAACTTTTTTTCTTTGTCTTCTGATCATGCGTATTTTTTCGACGTCATTTCCGTGACGGAAATACGTCACTGAAATCTTGGTGGACCCCGGCATAAAACACTTTCGTGTTAAAAAAAGAACGATGATGAGGCTGCGCGTGATGACGCCCAGGGCTCGCGCTCGCCCTGCCGCTAAAGACCGATCAGTAGTTGCCGGGCCTTCGTAAATTAAACGCGTTTTTTCTCGTCGCCTATGTGTTCTCTGAGGGCTTCGGCCGACCACTGGCCCCCGAGCCCACAATAGATATATTGATAATGTTGTAAGCCTAGATTTAAAAGCCTGCAACGGAAGCAGTCTGTTTGGAAGCAGTATCGCAAAAAAGCAGGTATCGGTGCTTGCTTCCTTTGTGCATTCTTTCCTTCGGTGTAACAACATATAGCGAAATGAAAACACACGTACAGCAGCACGCAAATTTTCCATTAGG